>VDFB02178067.1:0-19232 GCA_007258455.2 Sequoia sempervirens | reverse complement strand
ATACACCAAGTCCTTTGCCTTTTTTGAATGTAGCCTATTGCGCTTTATTGAGTGGATGAAGGAGTATGTGCTCCAATTCCTCTCAAAAGAAGATGAACTAGCAACCTATTAAGACCAAATTAAATAGTTAAGAGTTACAAAATTTAACTAAACAAACTTATTAATTAATATAAAATTATAAATTAAAATTAAAATTACAAAATATAAAACTTACTTGGGATAAGATTTTTATTGCAATTGGTTGGAGGTGCATGTATTCTTGCCCATGGAAGTACCACCAACTATGAGCATCCACCCTGTACTTGTCTTGAAGAGCATCAAGATTCTGATCAACACTACCGGAGCATGCAAAAGCCATCAACTCAGCCCTTATTCGATCACATTGGTCACGATCAGTGAAGAGTCTTTGAAGTGTTGCCTTGTACCCTTGAGCCACTTCAACATCCCTATATGGAGCAACTCTTGATGAAGCAGAAAGAATCTCAGGACTATAATATTTGGGACTCAATGCAAAAGCAACAAGATGCAATGGAGTGGTCATTTTGTTCCATCTATCAACCATGATTTCCTGTAGCTCTGTGAATAACTTTTCATTAGGATCTTCCTCTTTTGCATTGATGATGATTTCAATCTTCTCAAACATTGAGTCGATACCATCATATACTTCTCCCAAACAAGGTCTATCCATGTCCATGTAACGGATCATGCTCAGTATAGGCTCAGTGAAACTGACAAGGTACTCAACACGATCCCACCAACAATCATCTAGGATCCTTTGCTTGACCCTATTTTCCCTTTCACTGCTAGATTGCCTCCATATGGCCCAATTAGGGCTGATTACCATGGCACAGAGTGCCTCATGAACCTTTATAAGTCATCTCAACACAATTGTGTTGGAGGCAAAATGGCTCTCTGCAACCTGTTTGGAAATAAAAATTAAAATTAAAATGTAATTTAAATTTACAAAATCAATATTTAAAATTAAAAGAAAACTAAAAATTTAAAAATATTGAGAATTAACTTAACTTCAACAATTCCAATTTTGAAAATTGTCTAAATATTCCTTGTGTCATATGGTGGTTAGTGATAAACATTTGGATGTCTTCGCCCTTAGCATACACCTATTTGATCCACTCAATTTTGGATCCAATTTTTTGCAGCATTAGATTGAGGGAGTGGACAGCACAAGGTGTCCAAAAACTGTGTGGACACTTCTCCTCAACCAATATCCCAGCAACCCTACAATTTTTGGCATTGTCGGTTACAACTTGCACAGCATTTTGATGGCCCACTTCTTCAATAGCTTGGCAAAGGATGTTAGCAATAAATGGACCATCTTTCACCTGTCCCTCACAATCCACTGCTCTCAAAAACATTGTCCCTTTAGGGGACACGGCAATAACATTGATCAATGGGCGATTTTTTGTATCTTTCCATCCATCAAAAATGATGGTCGCCCCTGTTTTGATCCATGAATCCCTTATGGGCTTCAAAGAGTCTACTACATGTTTCACCTCTTTCTCCAATCAGGTGCAACGCACCTTGTCAAGACTTGGGCCCTTATATCCCTTTGGAGCCTCATTAATAGATTTCACCATTTTTTGCCAATATGGTGAACGAACAACATTGAATGCCAATCTGTTGTACCCAAACTAAATTTTTTGCTTCATCAAGGCATTTTGCTTAAAAGAGTCTAAACGTTGCTACAATGATGTCAAATACAATTTTTGGGCAATATCAAGCATGGAGTTTTGTCAGTATTGTGTCAATCAAAGGTAGTATATGTTGATCAGAACCTAAATCAGGGACTCAGAACGAGGCATTTCAAGATAGAGGAGCATTTCACGGCGATAATTATACCTTTGCATGGTCATTTCAGTGGCCAAGACGAAGATTTCAATGATCAATTTATGAGGATTTCTCAGGAAAGAGCAAAACTGCACCCCTGTAGCCCAAGGGCGCCCTTCTCTTTGAAGGCCTAGATTTTGTGGCATGTGCTCATAAATGCAGTCAATCTCTTCAGAATTAGCCCAGTTATCCATCAAGCTATCTTGCGAGGTTATCTGAGGTCTATAACTCTAGTAACTAACATCGGAAGCTGAGGTTTAGGAGATTGAAGATTGCAAAAGCTTGTTAGTTTTTAACTTTTGCACCCCTATAGCTCAGGGGCGCCCTTCTTAAAGAAGGTCTAAATTCTGGCATTCCTACTTGCTAATGCATTTAATCTCTTCACGACTAGTCTGGCTATCCGACAAGCTACCGAATGCAGACATCCGAGACCCAAAGCTCTGGCAGTCAAGATCAAAAGATGAGGTTACAAGGAGGTTTCACATCATGAAAAGTTCTCAAATGGTAAAATTGCGCCCCTGTAGCTCAGGGGCGCCCTCCAAAATGACCCCTAAGATGGATGAGATTGCAAATGAGGTCTTCCTAACATCTGTACTACTCTAGTCCGGTTTCGCAACACACCAGTCAGCTTGTCAATCCAATATTCTGAGAGATCGTGGTAGAGATTCTATCAAGCACGTAAATCAGCGGGTGGAGAAACATGAAATATACACTGTAGCCTCTATAGGCCAGGGGCGCCCAGCCTCTAGGCCTGTCAGATGGGGTTATTTGCTTTCGAAGTCTTCACGGGACTTGTGTGCAATTACTCCAACTATCCAACGAGCCCAGCCGTCAGCCTCTAGGATTTGGCAAATGCTCGTACGTGAGAGGTCTTTGCAAAATACTAAAAAACGAAGACAGCTTGAAAAATGTCTCGAGTCTAGTCGTATATTCCATCTTGGGAAAGGCGCCCTTCTCTTTGAGGTCTTAGAAGCAGTTTTCTTGCTTCGTCGCCTCCAAAGACATCTCTCGTAGGTCCTTCTAGCTACACTTTGAGACAAACGGTGCATGAATCAGGTCACCCCAGCTCCTGATATCAGAGGTCAAACTAGGGCATCTGGTTGAGAGTTGTACTTTTATCAAAATGGTGTTTGAGCCTTTTCAAGCCAGGTGCGCCCTTGCTTTTGGGGTCTTTAATACAGCTTTCAGGTGCCTTGTGTATATTCGTTGGATGCGGAATACTTCTAGTCACTCAGTGAGCCTATCATCCAATCAGCAGGGTTCACCGTTCATCGTCAGCAGTCGTTTGAAGTGTCAGATGGCGGAATGGAGAAATGGTTGTCTGATGTCGTAAAATCAATTTAATCAAAGATGCCTAATTTTTTGAGGTGTTAAACGTTGATTTTAGCAAAGATGACTCCTAGCAGACATTTCTTCCTTGCTCTGCAGGCTTCACAATGAATATCCCTGTTCAGTCTCAGCATCATCAGGTCACCCGGAAATCAGTGTTGAATATGGTTAGTTGTAACTTTGTAGTTAGCTACAAAGTAGGGAGTTAGCAAAAACGTAATATCTTGAGCAAATAGATGCCTATGAGGACAAATGAGGACTTCTCGAAATCAGTGAAGTTTGTCGGATGAGTCCAAGAGCTTCACATGGTTTGTCAAGTGATTAAAATAATATTAAATATTTATTTTACATATTTGAGCATTAAATGGCGATTTTCTTAAATTGGCGCCTCTTTGTGCTAGATTTTCAAATTGCATGATGAATATTTCTATTATTATTTTATTCCGGACTTCAAGCCAGTCTCAGTTCGAACTGGAGGGGTCCAATTAGAAGTATTCTATTTCAGTCGAGGGTTTTTAAATCTTGCAGTCATCATTATGGTGCAATTTTACTCTATTTAATCATGGCACCATCATTAAACATTCATCCAGCTTGAGCAAAATTCGTATTTCTTCAGAGCAGAGGTGAATTTTCTAGAGTTGGGCGAATTTATCATCAACAATCAAATTCAGAAACATCAGATATTCCTTTTGTAGGTGTAGGTTCACAATTCATCAGCAAATTTGAGAAATAGGGGGTGATTTTGACAAAGAAAGACATTCAAAAAACGTCTTTTCTCCTCTCAGATTCTCCGTATTCTCTTAGATTTCAATTCGCATGTTCCTGAAATTGGAAATTTTGGCAAATTTATTCATTTGGATTGTTTCTATATAGCTTCCTCGAGTTAAATTCATGTGCTTGAATTTTCAGGAATTTTTAACTCCAAAGCATCAGTTCTCAAGTTTCTAATTTTCTCAACTGAAAATTCCCTGCATGATCGAGTAGCAGTCAGATTTTCGCATTTCTGACATTTTAGGTTGTCTTAGAATCTTTTTCTAGACAAAACCCATATCTCAAATTTTTTGCCAAAAATAACCCTTTGATAGGCTATTTTTAGCTTTCCAGAAATCTTGTCAGAACATAGTCAAGTTCACAATCAACATGCGAGTTTTTCAAAATGCAGTACACTCAGCTCAAATACAAGACCAAATCAGTCCTTACTCATGACTTTATCGAGACAATTGAGATGAATCTTCACAAGGTGCTGCCAGAGGCAGTCTTAGATCTAGTCAAGATTAGAGATTTGATTATTCAGAACATTCAACAGTCCAGGTTACTTGAGGCCACTTTCATACCTATCTCCGCTCATTGTGTTGAGTTCGTGATGTCTTGTATTAAGCATTACAACTCTGCTACTCGTGAGATAGTGTCAGTAGATGGACGAGTTATTTGCAGTCTCAAGCCTTTGGATGTTGAAAGAAGTTTTGGTATCCCTCAGCATCCGAATAGTCTGGTCATTTCTATGGAACAGTGTGAGCATGCATTCAACGCTGATGTAGACAAGTGCCAAAGCAAGATTGTAGAACGATGGTTGAAGCAAGCGAAGAACAAATTGCCAAACAATGTGGGTCGTGGTGAGTATAAGGATGAATACGTGATTTTAATCATGCTCTTGAATCATGTCTCAGGTCATTCACATGCAAATGTTTTCCATCCCTGGATGTATTACATTATTGGTCGCATCATATCTGGGCAAAAGCATTATTATTGGGCATCCTTCATCAGCGATGTTATCCACAAGCAAATCACCAGTTTCGCAGTTGCCCATGAGTTTCACATGTGTTCTCACCTCATGTACTTGATTGCTTATCAAGGTTAGTTCTGAGGGTTAAACACCGTTGGCATTCTCAGTGTTCAGAAAGTTTATCACTATTACGATCAGCTTGAGTTCACTAAGGCTAAATGTCACTTCAAGTGTGTTCACGAGGCTTTCCTAACTTATACAGTGAGAAATTTGGACCGGGAGGTGCACATTCGTATCTCGGCAGTTGCTAGAGCAGCAATGGATGGTTGGGCAAACTGGTTCATTCAATTCCCGAAATACACCTATATTCGAGTATATGGATTTGCAGGAAATCCAACCATGCTTCCACGCTATCCTTCAGATAGAACAGTCTTTATGGAGTTCTTGAGGCAATCATCATTTGCGCCGCAAGCATAAACCAACTGCCAATTTTCCCTTTCAGTTTGGAATATATTGATGCAAGATAGCAGTTGATGCCAAAGCTGCAGGACAGGAGCTAGAGAGGTATCATCTCAAGTATCTTGTTGAGGTACGTGTCTATGATCCTTGGGGCCATTACACGACACACCTCGGTGGTCGTGCATATCATAAGCCTTCTATGGAAGACTATTGGGAAAATTGCGTGGACGACTTTGAGGTCCATAGACGTAGCTACGGTTGCTTCTCTCTTTCACAAATTTCTATATTCTTGGCAGAAGATGTGGGAGGTTTATCAGATGATGAGGGAGAAGTCCTTCCTTAGTTTTTAAGAGAGCAGGTTGACACACAGCCACTGCCAGCAGTTGATTGGTATGTCAAGGAGTACGCGACAGTAAAAGAGAGTTCAAGTAGAGTTATTCAAAACAGTATACTTTACCTCGACAGTAAGAAGACCAGGAGGGTAAATGTGCCTAGAGCAGAGCCGCTAGTGGTCGATCCTTTGCTACCTTCCTCGTCAAAGCCTAAACAGAAGAAGAGGAGTAACCCTCCCAAGAAAAGTCAAACGCCAAACAATTCAAAAGGCAAGGTGCTTACCATTGATACACATACGGAGCCTGTCAAACATCCTGTCACAGAGCCAGTTTAGAGGCCGGTTCAGAGTCCGCCAATGCCTGAGGTTCAGCCTCAAGTTCCTACACCAGTTTCGGAGTAGTCACCAATCCCGATTCATATCGAATTGGATTTAGACTCCCCATCTTGCAGCAGCTCCTTTACATACACTCTCGTCAGAGCCTCCTGTCGCTAGTACAGATCCTTCCAGTAGCATTAGCCGAGACCAGTCTTGGATTGAAACTCAATTGGGAAGGAAGAGGAGGCAGCCATCCTATGTCCTTAATCATTCAGACTTTGATCAGGTTTACCAGGATGCGCCAGACAAGAGGATCAAGAACATGGTCCACGTGGAGAGGAATACAGACTGCTATACCTCCACAAGGGAAGAATTTGGAAGAGTTGGAATCTTAGGAATTCTAGGTTATCACAGTTAACTTTGGTCATAGCACACACCAGACTCAGGTTGATCTCCTACAGGTTGCTACAAATAGTGTCAGGGATAGAATGTTGAAGGACGGAGAAGACAAGGCAGCCCTCAAGGCTGAAATCAAACAGCTTCATCAGTACATTTCTAGCCTTGTACATAGGTCAAATGTTACCGCCACACTCCCACCAATGCTTGAGCCTCTAGCTAAACAAGGCCAACTTAATCATTTGGTTGCGTACGACAAGCGTTTGGAGGAATGGGAGGAGGAGTTTGTTGCTAGAGGCCATTCTATGCTTACAGAGCTATATCAATTATAGTACAATGCACGAGAGCTCCATCTACGTCTCCAGGATGAGCAGTGAGACATGGCGATTAGTAGACCCCGGGACGAGCTTATGATTGCTCACCTGAGTATGGCATATGAATCAGTCACAGATGCAGAGGATAAAGAGGCTATCTACTCTTGGAAAACACAGTTGGTTTTCAAGGAAAAGATAGAGGAAACGATGGCGTCAGAGTTGGCTGAGAGTAGAGAGCACATTACTAGTGCACTCCAGTTTGTGAGAACCTTAGTATCTCGCTTATCGTGTCGGTATTAGATTAAGGGTGGTGCATATGTTGAGCTTACTAATGTACAGTTAGAGCTCCAAGCACTCATTCATACTATTTTCAGTGGGGAGACCGTTGGTTGTAAGATTAATCAGCTTACAGTCATGTTGGCGTTGTTTGATGAAGCAACCAGGAGCAGAGGTGAACTTTAGTCCCAGATCACAGCTGGTGAGGACATGCTACACAGACATAGCATACTTCGACAGAGTATCAGAGCTCCAGACAGTGATGTAGTTAACAATCTCGTTGAGGGATTGGTTGCTCGAGATCACGATCAGTAGACTTCAGTTCCCACCTCTTAGGATAGATATTACACACAGGAGTTAAACTTGGTGTTATCTTTTCAAGTTAACTCACTATCTCATCTCATGCATATCTATTCTAGGATTAGCTTTATTCACTTGGAGTTGTATTTAGGGTTTACGTTAATTGATGATAGTGTTCCAGTTAACTTGCTTTCAATAAGGACGTGCATGCTTGCACATTGTCCATTTAGATTAATTTGTACTGGTTAACTGATGGTAGCTTTTCAGTTAACTGTATAGTTTTCTTTATTAGGGTTTAGCAATAAATCTTGCATGCATTGCAAGACTGTAGTTGACTCAAGGTGATTTTAGGGTTCCCTACACCTTTCGATGTCTATAGATAAGAGTTTTTGCTCATTTGTACATAAATTTTGCACGAGAGAGAAATATATGTTGTGCCTACCTTGCCTTCAATATTGCTCATTTTGTATCTATTCATGAGTATTTACTATTATGATGAATTGTTATATGCCACTTGGGTTTCATGCAATTATGATGGTGAATTCTTGCTTTAGTTAGATATAGTGGCTAGTTTGATCGTAGATTGTATGCGTGTCTCGCCTATGCAATTTATTGTCCTAGTTGGCTATCCTTCATGTTTTGTGTTCAATAAACTTGTTCAGATTGAGCTGATAGATGTGCTACCTTGCTTTTCAAGTTGAGAATTTGTACTTGTTTATCGTGTGATGTGTGTGAATAATAAACTGGTTCAGATTGAGTTGATAGATGTGCCACCTTGCCTTCAAGTTGAGAATTTGTACTTGTTTATCGTGTGATGTGTGTGAATAATAAACTTGTTCAAATTGAGTTGATAGATCTGCCACCTTGCCTTCAACTTGAGAATCTGTACTTGTTTATCGTCAAATAATCATTCCTGCTCCGTTTCCTCATGCTCTAAATTCTTGAGGGGATTGGATAGTTTAAAGTTACTTAGTTTTGTGTGTTGTAATTAAGTCTTGCGAAACCAGAAAATACTTAGTTGCAACGTATAGAGTTTTCATGAAAGCCTTGTACCTCTTACAGCTGAGACAAAAAGACAGGATATAGTTTAGTTTATTTCCCTTTTCAAGCACTTTTGTCAAGCACAACGAGGGAGCTTCCCCTCCTAATTTGAAGAGGACTCATTGCGTAGTGTGCATAGTTGTCCGTACCAACTTGCACTCCAGAGGTGTTAGTTGTTACGCCAACACAATCCATTGGCATAGACACATCTTCCTATGTCTTGATCAGCAATCTCTCTTGCCTCATTCTGAAATGAAGCTTCCAACAGTCCCTTGGATCTTTTATTTGATGAGGGCACAGTTTGCTCTTGAGGGATGTTCATAAATGGATGGCTTTCTATAGGTGGAAGATAAGTAGGTGGTGTAGGGGGTTTCATGGATCGAGATTCTTTCCTCAAAGGATGGCTTGTTTTAAGACTACTAACTTTTTTCTCTACTTTTTCTTGCTCAGCAATATATTTCAACACTACGTCATTTGGAAGGCCTTTACCATCACCTTTTGGAGGTCCTGGACAAGCTTTGATGCCAGTATTAGAGATCTTACACAAGTGGGCTTTCACTCAATTGTATGAGCTTGTATATTGAACTTTGCAATGACTACAAACCCAAATAAATACTCCACCACCTAGACATTGTTGAACCATTTCTACATATTTCCAAAGGGGAGAGGTTGCATTTATTTTGAAACGAGATTGGGCCGTGGTGTTAAAAGTAGATGCCATTGTAATACCTAAGGCACAACATATTGAAATGATTTTGGTATTGAAATTTGAAATTGAAAAAACTTAAAAGAATGAGAACAATCAACAAAACAAAATAGTTCATTTGTTAAAAAAAATGTAAGAAAAAAATAATAAAAACTTCAAAGAAACCTACCTCTTTTGAACAAATCTTGCTCTACGATCTTCTTGGCAATGAACAGAGACTTGCAAGTGCTTAGGAATAGCACAACAATCAACTTTGAACAACCAACAATCAGCCTTCAAGTCTAATCAAGCTTGTGCAAGCAAAAGAGAGTTTAGCAATGGAGACAAAAAAGCTTGTTTTTCATTCACAAATTATTAAGTGAGATTGTTTTTACCTATTTAGTGTGTTTGGAGGCCGAAATTAGGGTTGCAATGAATATTAAATTATTGAGAAGTCAACATTTGGTCAAGAAAATGATTAAAAAATGCTTTAAAACCACTTTATTATGCGGACTGGGCATTTTGACGTCAAAATACATCATGGATTTGCCTTGGACTCATCGCGTCATATCCTGGTCGAATCCACAATCAACCAAAGAATCCAGCTTGAATCCGCAATCATTTTTTTGAATCCTGGTCGAATTTTGAGCGTACTGTATCCAAATCACGAATCTATATTGTACTGTACCGTATTTGAGCTCTTATAGGGACAAATCGGTAACTTAGTCAGAACATAATATCTTTTCCTCGCAGCAAATTTAAAACTCTCACTCACAGCTAGATAAGAAATACTCAGAAAATGCTATAAAACCCTCAGAATAAGAACAAACTCGAATTCCAAATTGTGTGTTTAGAATGAACTGGGACGTCTCTTATATAGTGCTCCTGCTCAACCATTTTCCTCTTTTAATGGCTTGTAAACTGCCAGACAGGGTTTTGAATGCTTCCAATATGAAATGTGGCGCATTTTAGAGGTGAGTCGACCTCTTTCTTTGAGTGACAACAACCAAAGAATGTTCAATATTGCACATGGAAAAATCTGAAACATGACACCTACAGGCATCCCCCTCTTCTAGAGCAAATAGTCAGCAAACGGATTGAAGAAAATCACTGACGATTTGGTCAAGGTTGCCTACAATCCATTTCGCCAATCTACAGGGTTCGATTGCCAAATTTCCAGCTGCGTTTGAGTTCCCGTGACCTGGTCCAGGTCGCACGATATGCTTCTCACGACATTTCTTCTTTTTAACATTTCAAATGTTAATAAAGTCTCAAAATGAAATATTTCATATTTACCATGTTATCACGTGATTTCCAAAGATGCGTTTCATTTTAAAAATGAATTAAGGCTCCCATTAAATCGTTTTCAAAGCTAAAGGTTCGATTTACCATAATTGATTTATTCAATTATTTATAAAGTCTTTAATAAAAACTTTAACTATGCAAGGTAATTCGATTTACAATTTTACCCAAGGCAATATAAAATTTGATTTCCCTAATTACTCAAGGTAATATGAAATTCATAAATTTATATAACTTTATATATACATATTTAATCATAAATATATATTTATATATCTATATTGTAGATTTATTTACTTAAATATATATATGCATTTGTATATTTAAATATATTTACAAGTATACATATATATATCCAAGTAAAACTATAATATAAATATATATTTATATATTATTAAATATATATATTTACATATTTAAATATTTACACGTATAAGTATTTAAGTATTAAATATACGTATATGTGTTAATATTTGTATATGTAAATTCCTAGGCAATATTAATTAATATCCTTTTACATTCACCACACAAAGGTCATAGCACAGTAAGTCAGACAAATAAGTAATCATCACTTACAAAGCACAAAGAAGTAACCACAACTCCAAAAGCCTAAGGATGACTTATCTAGACCAACATAACTAACTTGATCTCTCAGAACCTATACTGACGTTTGTGTATGCTCAATTGGTAATCGTTACTGTTTACTCGACCAAGCTCCTCCCAGAATGATGTCTCTCCTCTATCTGGAGGAATGGTCTTCATACCTGCACATGATGACGTGACAACGAGAGTCATATGTTCACAACAAGATATAAAACATCATAAAAGTTTAGAATAAGCATTATTCATCAACTTGTATGCAACATTCATCTAGGTTAACATCAATAGAAGTAACAATCAAATGAACCCATCATTTAAACAGAACACCATCATTGATAACAAGAACATCATTGTTTTATTCATCATGTTGATTCATCTATTACATTCAATTTCCCTATGAAATAGCAGCTATACAATCGGGGTGTAACACCAACATATATTACAAATACATAATGACAAGCTCTAACCATACATCACAAATACAAAGTAACGAGCTCCAGTATACATCACAAATACATGGTGATGAGCTCTATCATACATCACATACACAGTGACAAGCTTCAACAGTCATCATAAATACATAGTGACGAGTTCCAACATGCATCACATACACAATGACAAACTTACACATCACAATGGTTGATTAACACATCACAATGGCTAACACATGTCCATAATGCATCCCAGATAGAAGAATATCGGTGCATTGCGTACTACACCGTGGGTCCATCCTTTTCACTGGTCTTCTACTGGACAAATGGGAAGAGGATTCAATGCATCTCATACTACACCGTGGATCCGTCCTCAATCCCCACAAGGAAAGGTATATAGTCTGACAACTGGGAAGGGGATTTGGTGCATCCCATACTACACCGCAGGTCTATCCACCATCCCAAAGGTTCTCCAAGTAGTGAACCTACCAAACCCGGTGGATTCCGACTTCAATCGCCTATAGGCCACTGACGACAAGTCTGTCCACCCAGGAAGAAGTAACTCCCGACATATACCACCTTGTGACCTTAGTGGTATTGTCAGCTATCTCCTTCACAATCCCGGGTAACATTGGCCTCGGTCACTTTTGTGCCCTCAATGACAACCAATGAACCCCCCCAATACAATAGTTAGCCTCGGATTACCGTTACCCACACGGATGGGTCCCTACCCGTGCAACTGTTACTGCATCTTAAGCATAACCAAGGTAGTCTGCTACCTTCACCTTCATGAACCAGGTGAATGCTGACTAATCCCTCACAGTATCCCAGACATCGATCATTGGCACGGTCCAATGACTGCCTATCATTGCTCAATATCCTGTAGGTTCACTCTTGGACGGGTCCTACATAACATGAATCACAATCAGAGTCAACACATATACGAGCCTATACATAGAGACCTCTAGATATGGAGTTAGTTTCACAACACATAAAGTCACATGGAACCAACACGAAATGAACTTTTCCCATCATATACATATATTCAATTACCCATAGAGTCAATCTTTGCTTACTATATGAAAGCATATTAGGTATTAAATACACAGTATCATATTCCCTTAACTCACTCACACTCATCTGGTACCCATTCGGCCTCAAACTGAAGCCTACTAAAGAGAGAAGGTCAAACCAATCAAAAACAACCCCAACATCTGGGAGTTATACCCCCCTAGACCCTCCCCCTATGGACTTGAAGTCATAGGGGCATCCTTCGCCCAAGGACCGCCTACGTTCCCACTTCCAAACGGGTCAAAGTCACACATAGTTCTCCTTACAATGTCTCTCAAAGGACCTACACACAGGTTCTATCAACCAAGGTTTTGCTTCCCTTCAACTAATAATAGTTGGTTGTAGTTAGGAATCATAACTCAATTCTCCATTTGGAAAACCATACCATTTCCCATAAAGATATCAATGTCTTAATCAAACTCTACCCTACATTAATCATAAACCAACTTGAACGTCCCAAGGTTTGTCCTATATACATAAGGCTAAGCTATTACTCAACATGAAATTACCTTGGTCTACAATCACATAGGAAACCACTTACAATCAAAATTCACATAATAGATTGAATATAAAAGGGTGTTATATTCAAGGGGTCAATTCATGTCTAGTAGTCATCGAAGCCTTTTCCCCAATACCCAAATACCCTTCTAGAATTATATAGCATGTCCTATAATTCCATTAAGCAAGGAGGATAAAATGACATGTAAGGAATTTTATTATGCCTTTTGGCAACTACAATAGAATTTTCCCAAATGATCACATCATTACATACATGAAATCTTCTCAATACTTACGAGTATCTAGAACCCCATAGTTACTGAATTTTAAGTCACATTGATACCAAGCCTAGGAAAGGTGATTACAGTTATTGAGCCATTAATATTATTTTTAAAATAATGATATCAAAACTCCTATATAACAATTTTTGTTGATGACAAGCCTGCTAGAAAATCTTCACGACAACTCTTCATAACTCATAATAAATCTATCCTTTGGTTTAAAACATACCATGGATAAATAGTTTGATAGAATATTAATATCATAAGTTAATCTTCAAAAATCCTTCTTACATAGGAGATAGTTATTGTAATACCTCCGAGTAGCAAGCAAATTCTACCAATTCTCATAGCCATGTGTTTTCCCATATTGGTGATAGGATAACAAGTTATATATATATAGTAATTGTTGTCGAATAAAGTTTGCACCCTTGCTAAGCTATCAACTATAGCAACCTATTGACACATGGGAACACTTCGAGGTTGTGGGTGACTTGGGAATGAAGTGAACCTCCACATTATGGGCTGGTTCCCCTTAAGATATTTTGAGAAAAACTGAAAAATGACAAGCGAAAGAGTAAGAAGGATGAACTCAAATTTAAAACCTATCACTAACAAGTGATACACCAAAGATAAAATATGACAAACACTTCAGAAAACTCACAGAAAATCTCAATAGAACTAAACAACCTTACAATACAGAGATTTATGCTTATAAAAATGAGTCTATGTAAGGTTCCGACTATTCTAGTGCTTAACACAAGGAAAACAAGATGTCTTCACATATATAAACGTAGTAGAAAGAGATCACTAACATAAACCAGCTTTATGATATAATATTCTTTGCATCCAGTACTGAAGGAATCTGATAAAATAGAGGATTACACAGGATTTTACCATGCAACTCACAAACAATACTAAGACAATAAAGAAAATCTGAAAGGAAATGACTTTCTATTAAGAAAATGAGGAGTCCCTTTGTTATAGGTCTATAATATTAAAAAAGAGTTACAAAGTCTGAATAATGCTCTTTCAGCAGTCTCCTAACCAAGAACTATTTTTCAAAAAGGCAAAAACACCATATATGCAACCAAAGAGTGTCGGTCCCTGCCCTAGCGTTTCAAAAAATGAGTCGGCGCCTGAACACGTCGGCCCTAGAAGTCCTTGGAATGAAGTCAATGAAGCATTCAATGCGCATCCCCCCTCCATGTCAGCAAGAGAACGCTTTAGGGATGTCTTAAGATCTTTTACAGTCGTCGTCATTAACTCATAGCCTTCGAGTCTGCCATTAAGATTTGTCAAAGTCGCCTTGAATGCTCTGCGACATGGTCATTAATGCCGCTCCGTCTCTCCAGCTGACGCCCCAACTGTTATCGTGACTCACAGCTACCTCCCCTTTGAGAAGCAGCATCAGATCCATCCGCTAGATTCAAGCACCATTACAGACTGATCACCTCCGATCTCAGAGTAGAGCGATGTCGTCATGCTTCGTCGATCTCGTTCGCAGGGGGAAGTTGAACAGTCAAACCACTTGTGATATGCCCTAGCGCCTTCTGATTGGTCAAGTTTGTGCCAGGTGGATTCCAAGGCGGTCAAAGGTTGCTTCAGAAGGATTGCATGTCGGTGAGACTTTGGATGTCGGGGAGAAGTCATAGTGGGCAGATATAGTCATACTGATATGCCAATTCTTTCGGCAAGACACACAACAGTCGACAAGACCTCATGGCAAGCTCCCAGAGTTATATCGATCTCACAAAAAACCATCAGCAAGACCCCATTAGGTCAGCGAGACACTATGGCGAAGGCAAGATCCTTCGGCAAGCCTACTCCATGTCGGGGAGACATTATAGCAACGACACAACTCTCGCCGAGACCACCCTGCATCAGTAGGACCTCATGTCGATGTCCTCATCTCCTAGCGAAGGCACTCCTTTTTGTTGAGAATCTTCATAACTGGCGGGGGCGGGGCCAAGACGGAACTGGAACCGAGACCGGGGGAAAAAAGGGGGCGGAAGCGAAGACAGATGAATCCCGGCAGAACCGGGATCGGGACCAAATCCATCCCTGAAACTTTCTTCAAGTTTCAGGTTCGGATTCTGACCCGATCCCGCCCCCAACAAAACTCAAAAGAAGGCGAAGGAAGGGACGAAAAGGAAGAAAGCCAAACGGGAGAAAGCAACCCCGACGAAATACAAGGAAGAAAGGAACAAAGGGTCAGCAGAACCGGAACCGGAACTAAATCCGGACCTAAAACTTCTTTCAAGTTTCAAGTTCGGATTCCGTTCCGACCCCACCCCCGGCAACATTGTAATGTCCCCTTCTCATCAGTGATCAGCATTGGCATTCTTCAGTCTATTCCGGAACCCGTAGACTGGAATGAGGTGGAAATTAGGGTTTCATGGGCTTGGCTTTTGTAGCATTTCATTTTATTTACTATTTTTAGTAAATGATGGTTGTGGCAGTATGCAGTTGGTTGTCTTCAGTCTTCTCTTCAGTGAGCATATTATTGGTTGTTTCAATATCTTCCTCTCAAGCCTTAATTGTTGAAATTTACTAAGTATTGGCATAAGTGTTATATTTTTCAATTGACCCCCTTGGCCTAAGGATACAACTTGCAAGTTGTTTTAAAAAGGGGACTTGAAGGGTACGCCTTGTCATAAGGTGATATTAATATTTTATATTTTTGAATTTATGCTTGGAGGAAAGTGGACGCCACTTTATGAGGAATATATTTTTATGAATTTGAAAATAAGGAGAATTCAAATGGTTGTCTTTTGGCGTGCCAATTGAGGAAGTTGAAGAGTTTCTCATTTCTTATAAAATGAAGACATGACTCCAGCATTGGTTATCCATCAATTACATTACTGTTATGCTGTCAAAATGACTATGGACATTTTGCTATTGCTTCGAGGATGCTACCTCCTAGCCCCTTCCCAATTTCGTGTTTGAAATACAACACCTAGTTGGAATATTGCTGCTTCTCACATCAGACTAGCAGATTGAGCAACAAAGGTTGTGAATTTTGGAGAATTCTACAGTTTTGAAGTTCCTGGTTTTTACACAGCTGAAGCTGAGTTTTGTTCATAACTTCTGAAGTGAATTTTATTTTGTTCTGGGTACTTTGGCCATGCTTTAGTTATCTGAAGGCGCCACCTTTCACAAAATTTGGGAATTTATTTCCAAGTATTAAATTTTATATTGCAAAATCGATTTTCTTCATGGGCCGTACCATTTGATGATGCCTTGGGATTCGTGCCAAATAAACTAGAGTATTTGGAGGCTGTTTCTGGAGTCTAACTTGGGCGCCAGACTTGTAAGGTGCATTTGCAACTCGTTTCACGCCATTCGGAGAAGATTTGAGTGAGTTATGATATTTTCATTGATTCTCACAGTTGCAGATTGAAATTTCCAGTTTACTGTTTTTACATCAGTTTGTTGAAGTTCTGATTTCTGATTTATTAGCAGCTGTTAGAGGGTTAAAATACCATTGCAAATCATCTCTTAATCTTGTGTATGAAGAATTCTATATTTCCTATGTAATTTGCAGTTTATTCCACATTGTACAAACTGTAAATAGTAGTACTGTTCCAGTTTAATTGGCTGCAATTTCTTTCTGTTTCTTCTCACATAAGTCCCCTGGATGGTTTACCGCCAGTGAGGTTAATTTGATTGTAATATCTCATACCCACTCATAGTGGTGAATTCCCACAGCATTGTGGATGCCCGCCGCAGCGGATGAATTGCTTATTTTGTAATCTTTTCCCCCCACTGTTTGGTGGTAGCGTGGAATTGTTTTCTCATGGCTGGTTATCCGCCTAATAGTTCATAATTTCATTTTCTTAGACTCCGTCATATGTTAGCACCTCGCCCTCAGTGGGATCTTGAGTGCACATTCTTGACGTTGAGTAGTTCTTCTATTCAAGTTCAGCTTCTTCAGTTCAAGTTTATTATCTTCCATTCAAGTTCAAATTTGTATTTGAGGCTAACGCTAATCCAATCATCTATTGCTAGTTATTTGTGATTTTTCCTTCGAAAAAATTGGTTAGCATATTTCAAACATCTGAAACACGAAGGAAGAAAAGAAAAACATAAGGGAAAACCAAGGAGGAAGAGACAACCCTCGATCCCAGGCCACGAAGAAAAAAGGAAAGAAGAAAGAGCGGGACCAGGGCCGGAATCGGAACTTTGGAAAAGTTCCAAGTTCAGATCCCAACCCGGTTCCGCCCCTGGTAGAACAAGGAAAAGGCAAGAAGAAAGCAAAAAAGGAAAGAGGGAAAGACAAGGCAAAACATAAAAAGAAAGGCCTACCCCCAAACTGAAGATATGCACGCTGGGCTCAACCCTCTTGGGAGCCACATTTAATCCACGTGCCGAATTATGAAACATGATCTTCCCCTTGCAGCTGCACAAGAAGCAAACAAGTTAGAAAAAATGTAACCTTGATGCAAGTGTCCCTCTGTTTGGTCTTCGAGAACATTTGAAAGCACGGGTTACCCTGCCTGATTGAGCCCATAGGTGAAGAATGGGTAACAGTAACACCTTGATTTCGAGTGTATCTTGTACCATAAAGATTCATTCAAATATATTTCAAGTAATTCAATTATATCAACTTGAACATATATCTTAAGGAAACTAACTTCAAAAAGGTTTACTCACTATTACCCCACTTGTTAAAGTAGTTAATCCATTTTCACCTTGCAAGGTATAAATTCATGAGTCACACCCTCCACCATGTAATAATAGGTTTATTGCACCTGATAATGGAATTGTATCATAATTAAGAATAAGAAAATATACTATTTGATTTATTGATTATCCACTTTTGCATATAAACATAAATCATCTTGAATTAACAATTTTTAACTACAACAATGGATAATCCCCAATTTCACGTTATAAGAGCTACAAGAAAATTCTTAATCTTTGCACATATTCAAGAGAGTTGCATATAAATCTTGCTTATTAAACTCTACTCATAAGCTTTGCAAAGGTGGTGGTTATGGCTAGCCATACAACTAGCTTTAAGATATGAAATCAGGTCTATAACTTCTAAGAATGGAAAATCATCATGTCTACTATTTTTAATTTATTCATAAATTAGCACCATCATGCAGCCTGTCATTTAAAAGAAATACAGTGAATTGACAAGTTTCATGTAACTACTTAATTTGCTAATAAGGATATTCCTTAATTGTATATATCCCCAAGTTTCTTGTTTATGGTTAGTAGAGACTATGCTCTGGATATAAATTTAATTGAATATAAATTATTGGATATCAAAATGTGCCACCTAAACACTTTTTAGTTACTCTCATGAAATACATAGTTCATTACTTTCATTTTTATTATTATTATTATTATTATTTTCCACAAATCTTTATAGAAATGCTCACATAAACAGTGGGTTGTTTTGTTACGATGGGGAAAACTCCATTTAGGGGAGAGGGCCCAATAGTCGTGCGGGGTCCAATAGTGGCACACCAAATCGTAAATATAATACCCAATAGTTGTTTATATAATGTCCAATAGTTGTGATTTGACTACCCATAATTAAACAAAATGTATGCTTTTGATGTAAAAAGCAACCAATCATGTGATACCACATCAGCGCTCAACTACTCATGATGTAATGCACGAGAATTGTCTCACTATTTTTGGGCCTTTTTGGACACCTTGACAAAAATGCATGCTGATGTGGCATCATATTTGATGATGTGGCCCTGAAACCTTAGTTATAAGCAGAGAACTTGCCAAGTAAGCTGCTGTAAAAAATTGGGAGTGATTTGAAATTTCGACGTAGGATAATTAGAAGCGCAAAGTTATGGTGCACGACTACTGGGCCCTCTCCCCTGTTGTTCGTTTGAAAGGATCACATCATTGCTTACTTTTGTTCTCTTTTATGAGCATGTAGCCCAGGTTTAAATCAAAGAATCAATCATTATCTTGTCTATTGTCAATGAGTTATTAGCTTCAATTCAACTTGTATGACAATCCATGAGTCTGAAGAAAGCTACCTACAGAGAAGTTGGGAA
>VDFB02178066.1:0-21152 GCA_007258455.2 Sequoia sempervirens | reverse complement strand
ACAAAGGTTGCCTTTATTATTTAATCAATATAATTATTTCTCCCTTTTAAATTTTTCCTTAAATATTCTTCATTAATCTCCATTTAAACCAAGAGAGCATATTATCCTTTATTTTTCATCTTCTTTTAATATTTTTATAAAAAAAGTTATCATTGAGGAAAAAGTTTCATAAGAAAATCTATACCCATGTTATGTACAAGCTTAGCCTAATATTTAACATTTGTTGAAAATGCAATGAATTTTAATAATGAATCATTAATACTTTATAATAAAGTTCATATTCAAATCTCTATAAAACATGATACATGCTTAATATATGAATGTTCACTACTGAATGAAATAAATTACCACCTCCAGTGTTAAAAATGATTTACTATAATAAATAAATTTGTACACAAATCATGAATAAATTATATAAAAAACCTTCTCAATCATGATGTCTAAATAAAAAATCATCTTCTAATAGTAAACCTATATAAAAAATACAAAATTAAAAAAATATAATTAACAAATATAAGATCACTAATTCTTTTTTATTTTATATATTGTACAGAGTAGAAAGGAAGAAACAGCTACCACAACAAAATTATTTATGCGAAGGTGTTCCTCTATGAGATTCATCGAACTTGTTTTGCCCATCGATGGATCAAAACATCCGCCAAGAAATGGACGTGACCATTCCTTTAGTCCCCGCCCCATCCACTTTGCAAGTAGTTTTCAACCGCCAGCTGTCCGGTGAACCTTTACATTCAAGCACAGGTATGTTCATTACTATTGGCGATGCCTTGTCTGAAATGAAATGACTGCTAATAACAACTCCTTTTTGGAGGAGGTTGCATCCTACCTTGACACCTTCGTACGGTTTTTCGTCAGCAACCAACAAATACCTTTTGGTGATATCACCCAACAAATATCTTACTTGCAGATATTTTGTTCAATACTTATCTACTATTCAATACTTATCTACTATTCAATATCTTACTTGCAGATATTATGTTCAATACTTATCTACTATTCAATACATATACACTGAAGACATAGATCAACACATATCTGCACTCACTGAAGATGGAAAGATCATCAGAAATCCACTTTAGACTTTGGAGGCATTGTTTCACTTTGTTTTCAACCAGGTCTGTTTCTAATCTTTCATCTTTTCATTTTAATTTATTCTCTCGTGGTTAACTTATTTTCAGATTCAAGCTACACCACATACAAATTACTCTCCAAATTATGTCGAACATCCAACACAAAAGGCATATGACAAGTCTTACAAGAAAGCTTAAAAATAAATACAAGGATTGCATACAACCACTACCTGCTACACTAACATCTCCCACACTAGTCTTGTCTCAAGTATTTTTAGTTCTTTGACCAGACTCGTGGTAAATCAATACTTGCATTTTCTTACAGAGTCTATACATAATACCCTTTCCCACAGTTTATTATTCCACCTTCACCTATCGGCTAGAAATCTAATTATCTATTATAATAGGGTTTTTCCCTTGTTATATAGAAGTAAGCTACAAACAAAGTTGTCAGTGTAAGAAAAAAAAAAAAACTTGCTTATATAGAGTAAGATTTTTAGTCTTAGGCTTCCCATACTATTTATAGTTTATCAGTACTGATAAACTGCTGAGAAAATGTCTCAACCTTGCTTTGTCTTTAATTTATTAATTGGCAATTTGTAATTTGCTTTGTTTTTTAATTATTAATTGGCAATTTGTAATTATCTTTTAGTTGTCATGAAAGTTGCTAAATGCAACTATGACAACTTGCAAAGTGTTTTAATTGTCAAATTAGAAAGAGCATGAAAAAAAGGGAAGATAAATGTGAGTTTGGAAAAAGATAAAACATATTTTTTAGTTGCATGTGCACATTACTAAAAAATGGATAAAATCACAAGTTGGAAGAGAAAGTTTCTTTTCTTTGTGATTTATGACTAAATGGTTTTGGAAACCATTCTTGATTTATGTTTTCTCTCATGCCTATATATTTAGTGCTTGAGTTGAAGAGAAAATAAGTTAAGTTGCAGGTTGTTGAAACCATGAAGTGGTGCAGTGATTCAGAGTGAGAAGTTGTATTGATGTAACTTGTTTGAATGATTAATACAAGTCTTGGATCTCTTTAGGTGTGGAGTTTTTTCCCACAAGGGTTTCTCCACGCAATTCTTGTGTTATGGTTTGCACATCTTTTGTAATCTTGTTTCAGCTATGATTTGTTACTTTGTAAATTTGGATGCATAAAATTATCAGCATATTTTTATTGCAAGTTTTATCCTGTTTTTTCAACATAAACTAGACTTCTATCATGATAAATGTAAGACCTATTTAGTTCTAGAGGGCATAATGTGCAGTGACAGAAAAAGCCCTTCTTCCATTGTCCACAAAAGATTAAAAATGCAAGGAAAGAAACCCAAGAAAATGGATACATGCCGGTAACTTTTAAAAAAATTGATGAAACAAACACTCAATTGGAAAAAGTGTCTGAACACAAACCCACAAGTTCTGTAGATTTTCCAGATTTAATAGCACATAGGATCTCGTTTTTAAGATTTGGCTTAGCACATAGGAACCCCATTGACCAAACCTCCTGCCTTCAAAAAATTTTATGGATCAATACAATCTCTATTATGTTATTTAATAATATAATCTCTATTATGTTATTTAATAATTTATTTGTATATACTAATTTATTTAGATTGACTTTTGTCTTTTTGTGAACTTGTGTTTGGATTGCATACTGGATGCTTCATTGTACTTGGATTGACATTAACTAGCCTCCATTTGATAAAAGTTGTTAAGAAAGATTAGAAGTTTTTGCTGTGAGAAAGAAGCTGTGGAAGAGTTGACTGCTGCGCTGCAAAGAGACAGAACCCATTTGCAGCAGAGTATTCAAGCAGCACAGTCTCTTGAGAACCAACTAGAGAAGAAAAGTCTAGCTCTCGCAGAGATCAAGACATTGCTAGGGCTTAAAGAATCTAAACTGGTTGAAGTTATGCTGGAAATGCAGAAGCTGAAGTCGGAACTTTCATCAATGCAAGTTATGTTGGAGGGCAAGGGGAATGACCTCCACTCTGCTCAGAAATATATTGAGGAACTACATGAAGAAATCTCCTGGTTAAAAGACCATATGAGGACTAAAGAAGATGATCTTCTCAAGGCAACAAGTTTGTTGCAGGACAAGGAGAAGAAAATAAATGTGATGCAGCTTGACTTGGATAATAATAAGAGCAGATTGTCTCAGGCTGAGAACATGGTGGAGAACATCGCTAACCTAACAAATACCCTTGTGGGTTCGGCTGCAGATGGAAGGAGTCTAAGTTTGGATGAAGATTCATTGCAGATTCAAACCAACTGCGACCTTTTTTCACTAAAGCGGGCACTGATAGAAAAGGGGTTGGAAATCCATAGTCTTTTGGAGAAATCAGAGAAGGATTTGGAAAAATATCAACAAATGGAAGCTGAGGTTGAATTTGTAAAAGGGCTTCTCAGGGATAAAGAAAGAGAACTATTGGATACCCAGAGAGCTCTGGTTGTGAGGGATGAGGAACTCAAATCTTTTGTCAACAGATGGGAATCCAGAGAAAAGGAAATTATGAAGATGCGGGAGGATGTGATTCAGGAGGCAAATGGTCTGAAAGGGTTGTATGCAACTGTACAGAATAAAATAGGGGATAAAACTCTGGGGGAGTTGGCACTGGAGAAGCTTGAGCTTGATGCTGTCAAGTTAGAAGCCGAGGCGGCCATGATTGCATTGAAAAATCTTGCGGATCTTACCAATAAATATCTTACAGAAACTAATGAATCCTCTCTGCTTGAAAGACAAGCGTTTGAGGATCCTACTCAGTTAGAAAGCACTTTGCCGGGATTGCTAATGGCAGACATTGTTAATATAAATCACAGAGGAGTTGAAAGGGATAGGGCATTTAACAATACAAAGCAAGCCGTTACAGATCTCTCTGAAATGACAAACCAGTTGACTGTAGAAGCCCCGGAAATAAGTTCTCAAGACACCCAGAACAAAGCCAAAGTGCAGTGTAATGGGAATAAAGCTTCGAAGCCATCCGAGAAATTGGTAATGGCGGTTGCTTAACAAAGCAGGTTGTTTAGAAATTGGTGATAGCAGGTTGCTTAACAAAGTAGGTTGTTAAGAAAACTATTATATTAGCAGAGTTTCAAAGAGAGAACGACGCGTTTTCCGTATAGGTCCTTTTTATTTTGTGATTAGTTGTACAGCGTTTTGACGTGAAATAGGAAGTTTGACTTGCATGTATACATATTTCTGTTGCAAATTCATGTGGGCATTGCAACAATGGTATTACTCTATAAATGTTAAAATTATAAATTATTATTATTGTATGCTGAGGTATTATTTAGAGAGGAGTAGAAATGTGATTTCATTGTTAAAATGTTAAATCAAAAGTTTGAAATTTAATATTTATGTATTTGTAATAGCAAAATATGTATATTTATGTTATTTGAAATTTAATTTTGTGTTTATTTTGAGAGGATTGTTTTGACATATAGATATATTGACAAATGTCTAATTTAATGTAAAGTTTGATCTCTTATTCTATACTATCCTTACTTCATGACGCATATTTCTATATGGTTATCACTCATCTCAATTCACATGTCCACACATCCACACACATTCACCCTATCCACTTGTTTATCACACTTATATTTGCAATTATTTCAATGCATACCCTATCCACCAAGATTTAACATATTTTTTGTCCTGAGATTAGTTCATATTTACTAGGTTATCCTCGTGATCACTAACTCATCCTACCTTGATTCAAAATTTTAAATTCGATAAGATCAAGCTCCCACCTTTATCATCTCCACGTGATATTAACTAAACACAAGTTTGCATTCAATGCATTCATTCTAATATTTTGTTAAGCTCAAACATTATTTGATTATCATTTGCATTATATAAACTTCAATTAGTGCATTGAAACTAATACATCTTTGTGTGCAAACATTCTAGGAGCACTTGCATGATTATACGTTTCCAACTTTTTATTTTGTGTATACATCTTTTAGGGTTGACCTAGGAGAACAAACTCATTTATGCCATGTCAACAACTTCACATCGGTACTTATAAATGCCACCAGCCCATTATACATAAGAGGGTACATAAAAAGCCAATGTTTATTAAGAAAATTGAAGAATAGAAGTTTACAATATACAAAACATGGATTCATGGGCATAGGCCAAGATTGTAGTTGTGGATTAGTCTCATATCACTGAACTTTTCCTTGCATAATGTCAATAGAATATTCTAGTTCTAAAATAATTACCAATGAGAATCTTTGTTTATGATCTCAAGGATTATTTGATGTAGATCTACATCAATATTTTAGGCATTCATTGAGTATAGAGTTAAGTACATTTATTTCTATTTACATTTAATGTGCTTAATCATTACAATTTATCAACATATCAATGCCTACCTCTTAATTAATTAATTAAAGCTAATTATGCTTATGTATATGCCTTTTGTGGGATTATTCTAAATTAAGCTCAAGGAAAGTTTGTTTTTATTTACAATAATATTGTCTACTAAAAGGTTAACTAATGGACTAGGGATAAATGATAAGTTTAGCACCATAGACCCAAGTTCTATTCTCATGAGAAGAAACTTTATAATGCTCATGAGAACACCTTGATGTAGGTATCCAACTAATAGTAATGTGTGAACCTAATTTCATCCCTATGTGCTACCATGAAGACATCTTGAAGCACAGTCAAATGTAACAATATTAGGGACCCAAAAATTAACATCCAACTAGACAAGTTTAGGGTGAGTGGATAGAATGATGAGATTCACACTATATGTCCCTAGCTACAACAATGCATTAACTTAAGCCCATCCTATGTGTTTCCATGGGGGCATCTTGAGACATGTTAGAGTGCAACCATATTAAGGACCCAACCCCACTCCTATGTTCTTTATTAGATCTATGCAATAGTTTACTTAACATTGTATCCAATGGATTTAGGGTGACTGGTAGGGCATGATGATTTTCACACCATACACCTAGGTTCCACTCTCATAAGTAGACACCTTACAATGCTCATGAGGACACATTGAGGTAGGGGTTGAACATATAACAACACATGGAGTTAAGCCCAACCTTTGTATTGCTGAGGAGCACCTTGAGGAATGACTGCATGTGACCATACTAAGGGTCAAAATGCTTGCCTCCAAACCTCCCATCCCGCATGTTCTCCATGAGCTTTACCCAATGTTTAACTTTAAAAAATTTCCAACAAGCTTGGAGTGAATGGTGATGAATGACAAGTTTTACACCATAGGCCCAAGTTCTATTTCCATGGTTGAGTACCTTAAAGTGGCCATGGGGATTCCTTGAACTAGGGTCAAACTTATGACAAAATATAGACTTAAGCTAAATCTACATATCACCACAATGATGTCTTAAGATACAATTGAAATTGAGAAAAACTAAGCCCATATCCATCCAAGCTCAACCTAATATTTAACATTTATCAAATGAAATGAACTTTAATAATAAATCATCATTACTTTATAATAAAATCCATATTCAAATATCTATAAAACATGTTACATACTTAATATATGAATGGCCACTTTCAATTTTAAGAATTACTTACTATGATAAATAAATTTGTATACAAAGCATGAATAAATTATATAAAAAAGACTTCTCAATCATTATGTCTAAATCAAAGATCATCTTCTAATAATAAACCTATAAAAAAATACAAGATTAAAAAATAGAACACCAATTTTTTTTTTTATGTATTGACAAGGACTAATTACAAAGGAAGAAACAACTACAATACCAAAACTATAAATATAAACTAGCACTTGCACCTATAGGAGGTTCAAGGGAGACGCCGATAGGAAATTAAAGAAAAATTGTCAATGAATTGTAACTCTATGTAAAAGTTGTATTAAAATATATTGTATAGATACATGTATTGTATAATATAAGTAGGTACATTCTTTTGTTGGATATGTTTTTTATAACCAATGAAATCCCTTTAAACAATTTGTAGTGAGTTTTCATGAGTCAAATTTATGTAAGAACATGTATTTGTCTTTTTGGAAGGTCCTCTTTAAAAGAGATAGAATGTTCATGAAGTGAAACAAAATGTTGATTAGATTGCTTTGAACAAGTCACTTAATTGCAATCTTGGTGATCCTGTAAGTCTTCAATGTAATATTGGCAGAAGAAGTGATTGTTCACTTCAAAGTTAATCTTATCGAAAATAAACAACATTTGAGAAAATCAAATACATGAAAATTTGGCACCCCTTGATGGGTGTTATCGCTATTAGTTACACTAAAGATACAAAGGAATTCTGATGGCAATTTTTTGGGGGGATTAATAAAGATAATATGAAAAAATAGGGTTAGGATTTGTTCCTTTAAAGAATGCTAGAAAGAAAAGAATATTGCTAGGGGAATTTGTATCTATGAGGAAATTCTTGGAGACGTGGGATGCCATGAAGAATCCATAAACCCCCTTGGACTGTTGGTTGACCTACGATACCTTGGGGACAAATTTACTTTCTCCAGAGCCTTGTCACATAGTTCTAAAGGGTAGTCTGGAACACAGCCTATTCGTGGACTTGCACCAGTTGACCATTTGACAGATAAATGTTTTCCCAGTTGATAAGATTGTAATGATTTTTTGGAGTGAAGCCTTTGGAGTAGAGATTTTTGAGGCACCTTTGTTCTAGTATCTTGAAGGTTTTTATCTGACAAGCTCCTTTTGTAGCACACTTCTTGATTACCTTGACAACCTGCACTTTTCTGTGCCTCTTGAGCACTGCTATCTCTCTTCTCAAGTACAATCGCTTCTTGAAGAAGCATGTTTACTTCAAAGTCATTAGAAAACGCTTCTTCATTTGAATCCTTAGACCCACGAGGTGTAAACATAGTGCAAATTTCCTCTGTTTTGTTCCTTTAGAAGGCCAGAAAACTTATGATTCTTTTAGCATAGTGGAACTGCATATAAATTCCTTCTGTGAATGAAGTTTTTCCAGCTTTTCAACCAAATGTTGCTCATCTCTTTGCTTCGAGATTGGTTCACTACTAGTCATCAAGTTCTTTTCAACATCAATAGGCAATACATCTTCATTAGCTGGATCCTTCTGAAAAGGGAATAAAGAAATCATGTTAATCTTGGAAGTTTGATATAAACCCTGAAAGATTTTAAAGTTTAAACATAAATCTTGTACATCTAACACTGTCAGAAACAAAACTGGATCAAGTGAGAACTAGAACGAATCAAAATGGCAACTAACAAGAATAAGTAAACAAAAATTAGCATGTTGAGTGGTTCTCTCATTGACTGCAAGATAGAAACCACAACTTTTAAGTTTATACTTTGCAAAGTTCCCAAATCATGTTAGCTAATTTATGAGCTTATTTCTACAGTGATGACCTTAGACATAAAAATTAATTCTACTGGTGGGTTTATTCCCCAAGTTACATACTAAATTGAGTATAAAGAGTGTTGTGTATTTTGGAAATTGATCAAAAAGGATTAGTGCCATGGTTATAATCACTCATGGCAATGGCACTCCCCAAATACCCCTTCAATCATTGGATTGTAATCCCAAGATGGGTACTTGACAGATCAATCAAGCTCACCTCTGGCTCAAGCTCTCCCTCTTCTATTTTATATCCATACTATTTTTCCTTGGAGTTGGATCTGTTGAGGTGAAGATCCCTATGGATGCATGTTTCTCAAGTTGAAATCGAGGAGATTCAACAATGAAAGAAACCACGCTTCTGGATTCTGCTGTGTTTCAGCTCACTCCTACTAGAACAAGGTAAGCATCCATCATCACATTGCACCCAAATTGTGCATGAAACAGAAATGCGAGAGACAACATGAGAGTTACAGTAAATTAGATCTGTGTGAGCTCATTGTTGCCAGTATCAATTAGACTACTGATTTAACATATTGTAGTTCCTACAGACAACTAATGCATTCAAGTAAGTGGGTTCTAACTTGCATAGAGCAGATAGACAAAAAACTGTCAACGGTTTTAGTGAAAAATTAGCAGATTTTCTTATTCAAATGTGAATTTGCTCGCATTAGGAGACGGTTGGTGATAGTGGGTACCTTGCAAAGAATGCCTATTTGGTCTGTTGGTTAAGGATCCATTACCATGAGGATATCTAAATAAATGATAGAATTAACTCTTAATTGTGCAGAGCAAAGATGGGAACCCAGAAAGCAGAATTAGTTGTAATGCTAAGTGGACTAGATTGAAAGCGACACTTATTGTTGCTTTGCCTCCAAAATACTCAATGAGTTTCCTCTAGGACAGACCTGCAAATCTAATGCTCTGCATCCTAATACAAAAGGCTCTATCTCTATAACAGGCAGTTGTAAATATTCTACAGACTCAAGCAGCAATGAAGAATTAAGCTCACTCAAAGCTGGAAACCAATAGTACCTTCAAACACTAGTAATTACTTCTCACTTTATACCATAGTAATGAGACGCGGACGCGGCTCAGACTCGGCGAGGGTGACTCGGCGTGGGACTCGGCGACTCTAGGCGCAGACGCGGCAAAATGAAAAAAAGTTGAAAAACCCTAGAAATTTAGAGATTTTTAAGGATTTTAAAACTTGTTTCCTTTTATTGAATACAACACAAATAAAAGCAAATTTGATCACATGCATAAGTATACAACGATTACATAAGTATAAGGTACACATTGTAGTTGCGTTGCTGAAGGAAATAACATACTTAGATATATAAAATTAGTCAAATGTATACAAAACTCATGGAATATGAAATCCATGACATCAAATGTTCCATACAAATATGAAATATGAAATATGACATCAAATCAAAATGTTCTATGACTCTATGCCCTATGGCATAGTGGAGCCATCATCCTTCCTACGAAGGCGTCTAAAGGGCCTGGATGATGTTGCAGCTGCAGCCATAGTCTCTGCCTGTGTCTGACTCTCCATGCCACTCTCACCAACAACATCTATGCCTCCTCGTGCTCTAGCCTCCTCCTCAGCCATGGCTACAACCTCGGCCTCTCTCTCTGCCTGGTCCACCCAATCAAGGTCCTCGTCACTAAAGACTGCATCTGTAGCCTCAGTGGTCCACTCAGACTGTGGATCAACCTCCTCTAGATTGATCGGGGTTTTGTCATGGTCAAAAAGCTTCCTGTATCTGAGCCGAAGATTGTAATGAACATATACCAAGTCGTTCATCCTCTCCACTGTCAATCTATTGCGCTTCTTGGAGTGTATGTGCTCAAACATACTCCAATTGCGCTCACAACCAGATGAACTGCATGGCTGGCTCAATATACGAATGGCAATATTTTGCAGGTTCGGTGTATCAGAACCAAACATATTCCACCAGCTATCTGAGATGAGAAAAAGAAACAAAATCAATCTCATTTCAAGTTTCAAGTTCAAGTTCAACATTTAATAATAAATTATAATATAAAGAGATGAAAATTATGCCCTTAAATATATTTTTACCTGGTAGTAATGTTGTCCTATTATCTTTGCACATTTGACGTGCAAAGAAGGCTCCTTGTGCCTTAGTGAAAGCATCTATCTCCTGCACCACCTGTGTAGTAACAGCAGGCAACATCCGCTCCAATGTCATGTAGAGCCCACTAAGAATTTCTCTATCTGCAGGAGATCACGGTGGAATTGGAAGGCCGGATTCAGGAAAGCATGCGGCTGCATGGATGGGCCTATGAAGTTGGTTTTGCCATCTCCTATCAATGATATCCCAAATGGGACGATACTTCTCCTCAACTCCACCATAGGGCCCGATCTAATGGCTTTGGCCTATCCATGCCCTCATATATGTAGCCCATTGCGGGCTTCTCCCCCATGCCTTCGTAGGAGAACTAGCAAGGGGCTCAAAAGCGCAAAGTGCAAACATGTTTCACAAATAAGTGTGAATGCAAATAAACAAATAAAAGTAAGATATGATTAAAAATTAGAACATAATAAATAATTAAATTTTACCTTCACTCTCGTCCATTGGTGTCCAAAACCCTTGCTCATCAAAAATGCAATCAGCCACAACAATCCACTGGTGCTTGTAGAAAAGGATGAGGAAGACCACTCCTCACTAGTAAACATGTGCCTCAAAGCTGCCCTTGACCGAATCAAGGATTGCATCGTGATAAAATTTGTTGCAAACCTGGTGATGCCAGGACGAGACAACTCCCTCAACCCCGTGTATTGCCTCATAAGGTTAAGCACCCATGTGTGGTTGTATACAAATTTGCAAACGTTTTTTGCTGCTTCCACACATGTTTTGATCCATGGGAGCTTCCCAAGATCCTCCAACATGAGGTCAATGCAATGGGCGGCACATGGAGTCCAAAATATAGTAGGGTGCCTCTCCATCAATAATCTACCAGCAGCAACATAATTTGCTGCATTGTCTGTCACCACTTGCACTACATTTTCTTCCCCCACATCAGCTATCACCTCCTCTATAGCCTCACACAGGTATGTGGCATTTTTGATTTGGGCAGAAGCATCAATGGACTTAATGAAGACGGTGTCACCTGAAAAAATAAGCAAAACCAATTATTCAATAAATTAAAAAACATAAATCAGCCATATTAAATTATGTGATTCACTAAATAAAATTCAAATTCCAATGCATTGAAGGAAGTACAATTACCTCCGGAGGAAACTAGGAAATTAAGCAACGTCCTATTTCTCCTATCAGTCCAACCATCATCATGATGGTGCAACCAATCATGCTCCACTGCTTGCGCTGCTCCTCTAATTGTGCTTTCACATCTGCCACCTTTTGAGTCAAAAGTGGGCCCTTTAATTCATCTTCACTAGGGGCTTTGAACCCCGCCCCACATATGGTTATCGCATCAACCATGTTTTGCCAGAAAGGTGACCTATAACATGTCATAAATAAATTGATAAGTTACATAAGTATTGTAAAATTTGAATTCGATAATGAGATAATGAGATACATCTAGATTCTAAAATTTAAATATAAATTTTAAAACAATTAAACGAAAAAAAATTACCTGGCTACATGGAAGGGAATGGTGCAGTAGTACCAAAAGTCTGCAATTGCCTTTTTGGCTGCATCATGTGCGTCCTTGTTCCAACCCATGCTCTCAAGCGACGGTTGGGAACCAGGGGTAGTGCGTGGTACAAAATATGAGTCCACCCTAGATTTACGAACTCTAGGGCCAATGCTAACACTGCCACTACCACTAGCAGTAGCAGGGCCACCAGCACTAGGAGTACGCATAGGCATTGCTGATGCAGAAACAAAAGCACTACCACAAGCACTAGCACTAGGACGGTATGGAGGCATGGAAGAAGCATCTCCAACAACACCAAGTCCCTGTCCAACTCCAACACTCAACAACTCCTGCTTCTGTTTCTTTTTCATTTCTTTTTGCATTTCAAAAGTTTCTAATTGCACCTGCACTTCACGAACAACCTCAGGAGGTGCTATAGGGCAACCCACTGCATCATGGGCGGGTATGCGTGCAAGATGATATTTTAATTGATTTATGCCTCCATGATATATTGTTTTGCAATAGAAACATTTGGCGTCTCCTTTTTTTATTTTTTTTAAGATTTCAGCATGTTTCCAAGCAGGGTCTTTTCTGACTGGGGTATGAGACATTGTGAAAATAATAATATGGTATGATTTGCAAATGAATGTGGCTGCACAAAATAGGGTTTCTAAAATTATTTAAGTTGCAAGTAGGGTTTGTAAAAAAAATATGCAAACTCAAAAGAATAGTGATTTTACAAATTACAATGAATTATTTGTTAAAAAAACACAAAAAAATCAATTAAAATCGAACTTACCTCTTAGATTTAGCTTGGAATGCAATACAAACTCCTCCCAATCACTGGTAATGAGCTCTCAATGCACCTCCTTGCTGGTATGAAGCTCCCCAAATGATATATGCCCCTGGATTTGTCTTCAACAACTTGCTGGTTGCCCTCTCTTCTCCTCCTATTTTTCTTCACAACTCTCTCTTCTCCTCCTATTTTTCCAAATGAATGAAATGAGGGCCCTTTTAGGGCGAAATAGAAGATATAAATCAAAAAACAAATTAAAAAAAAGTTAAGTTTTAATTTGTTTTTGGCCTTTTTGGCCATTGCTGCCGCGGCCGCGTCCCACAGTCAAGACTCGCCGCGTCCGGTGAGTCCAGACCTGGACGCGATAGTGCCCGCGTCCCCACACCTAGGATGCGGCCAGGGCCGCTCAGCACGGGACTCGCTGCGTCCGGAGGACTTGCGGTGAGTCTCAGAGCTATGCTTTATACACGAAAGAAGAACAACCACCGACCAATGTAGAGCTTTTTTCCCCTACCTAAATCTACAGCCAAAAATATCCTCAAGAAATTCAAATTGCAACTACCATAAACCCAACTCTATTATAATTATGCATGACATCATGGGAGGCATGTATGCCCATAAATTTTCTACTAACTAGCAGTTCTGCCTTTTTTCCTAAATTCTTCAAATGTAGCCCTAAGATGTCGTGGTCTTGGGCCTTCCATGAGTTCCATGATACGTCTTCTGCATCAAGATTCAAGCAATGTGCTGAGATAAGGAGATAGGTGGTAATAGTGGTCACTTGAATAAGACCCCAATTTGGTCTTTAGGTTTAAGAATCGATATTCATGTGGAGATCTGATATAGAGTTGGGGTTATATAATTAAGATATTAAGATTTCCATAGTAATCATTTTAGTATAATTGTCTTGAATCAGCTGTGTTGTATAATGTGTCTGTATTTGGAGTACTTTTGTAGTGCATGATTTTGGGGTATACCGTTTATGTACATATAATAAGAGGAGAAATTTTGAGATAATTATTAAAAAATAGATTGACTGTACTAATTGAAAGAGGAGTTATCAAATATACACCAACCTGCACATTGGTGTGGTCTATGCTATTTTCCCCCAGAAAGTTGATGAATTATTTGAAGTTTTCTTCATTTGGGAGATAATGCTTACCCACTAGAAGGCCAAATTGACTGCAGACAAACCAATAAAATGTTAAATTCCTGCTTATTTTCATCAACACAGATAAAAAGAACATAAATAGAAAGAATAAGATATAAGGAAAAGGATTTCAATGGCCATTTTTTGGTCCCAATGTCACATTTAAACATACAAGAAACATTATGTTTAGATTCTTAAATTTTAAGACTTAAGTGATTTCAACCACAGAACTGTACCCTCATTTGATTCTATGAGCTAATGAATCTGAAAGAGATTTTCAAGAATACAATAATTTTGTTATATTGTAGCACTAATTACAATCTGTCAGATGAAATATAAACCCTAATAATCTTGATCCTCATCTACAATAAACTACAGGACATTTCTTTTTTTTTTTTAAAAATGTAAATCTTCGCCTCTCTCCCCTACACTCCCCACAAGCTGCTGCACAAGACCAGTGCAGCAACAGGCATGACAAAATTAGATATTACAAAGTAGAAAGGAATGACTGTCAATCGATGTTCTTATTAGAACTCAGCCAAAGTACTAGGCATGTGGGTGGCAAACAAAAATTTGAAATTTTAGTATCAGCTACAGTATTTACTTGATAAGTAGTACCAGAAGAAATCACTTCAAATTGATCTCTCCCCCTTCAAAACTTGGGGAACTATGAAATTGATGAGGGCTTGGTCCTGCCTGTTGAGCAATCCTTTCACCATTTGAAGGGGATTTAGGTCTCGACTAAGATCCATAACAAAATTGATAGACTTGGGGATTCATTTGCTGTCAATCCTTCACATCTTATAGGGAGTTGAATTTATCACCAAATATGGACTTGAGGGTGGGTAAATTACATTTTTGACAAACGCTTACACCAAATTAGCCATGTAATTGGACAAATTGATATGAGGGAACTTCTCGTCTGGCAGAATGAAGAATTGGGGGGAAATGTATAATTGGGTAATAAACGGGAGAGGCAAGCTTTCAAACTTCCGTTTTTCCATATTAGAAATGTTAATCATTCATCAACCAAAAAGATAAAACTGAAATCAATTATTATACACTATGAACACTAGACAAAGGCGTGAAGCTCTAAAACTAATATTTAGAGAACCTGTTTTAGCGGGGTACACCCAGGTCATCATCTTCTGCGATATGGAAGGTCCTGCGACCCATCGAGTAACTCCCTGCGTAGGTCAGGATCACTCACTGCATTTATGTTCTGAATAACCATTTATGTTCAGGATGAGATACCCCAACCTCACACATTCATTACTCCAGATCAAAACCATTACCCCTCTCAAAAAAGACAAATTACTATCAAATTTCACCACTTCTACCAATGAATTTCTATGGCAATCAAATAGATCAAATTCCACCATCAAATATATGAAAAAAGTGAATTGAAGGCACCAAATCATAAATGGAAATAGAAGCTTTCAGTAGTACATATTTATGAGAAGCCCTTCAAGGAGGTATGCAGATAAAAGCACAACCCATGAAGAAAAAAGAAAATAGAAAAAGTCCCAAAAGGATTTTATTAACTTACAGACAAAAAATGATGAGGAAAGAAAGAAGTCCAGGAGAACCCCTTAGCTAGTATCCCTTGCACAACGAGTAATCTAAGTACAAGACTTGCTATAAGGATTCGCCTGCCCAGAACTCCCACAGTCATAATAAGACGTCCTAGCCTTACTGCAGGGCACAAAATCTGCTCTCAGTGCACCATAGCTTATGTACTGAGTTGTAGCCAGAATACTCTTGTTCATTTCCAAATCCATAATCATTTCTTCCTCTGGAAAGCATTGCCCGATCGAGCCATCACAAGTCTTCTTCAAAATTTTCATGAAATCTCGATCGCCCATACAACACCGGCAGAACCCACAGAGCCCTCCACATTGGCCAAGATGAGTAGAAACAGGAGCAGGGCAGCCACGCAGAGTCTTGAAACCGCAACCATCTCCATGACAAACACTAGTACGACATGAACAAAATCGATGATCTCTCTCTGGTCCCATTTCCTCATAGAAAAGTCAAGTCTTGCTATCTAAAACATAAACAAACAACATAAACAAACCCACCAACGTTTCATTGGGAAGATGGCTCTGAAACCATTAACATTTGATTTGATTACCATCATCGACTTGGAAATCAAATTTGATTTGGAGATCTGATTTCATCTGAAAGCATTTACTGCAAATATTTATGAAGATTGATCTACATTTATTTATACACGCCAGCAAAAGTGATCTGCATTTACTTCAGCAGGAAAACAACAAACAACTACCTTCAAATTGTTTTCTGACAGGGATGAACAGGTTTAACGGCGTGTGAGACAGGTATACCGAGTATTTGTGGACTGACAAGTCCACAATAAGAAGCCTATCGGCTAAATTAATATCATGTACGATTCAAATTAAATACATGAATGGCATTAATTAGCCTCCATTGGACAAGAGGTAAGAAATATTAGAAGTTAAATTATAAATTCCTTGATATATTCTTATTAGTTCTTGCCATAGGCAGGTTACTATTGCAATCATTTGATTTTTATTTGTTTTGTTGTAGTGACCAATCACATTGCATAATTTATATATATTTCTTTCTATTTGTATAATTTGCATTTAAAAACATATTTTTTATATTAAAAAATTATTGTTTATCTGTTTTTCTATTGGTTAGAGTAGCTATATAATTCATTTTTCTTTTAAAAAAACTTGAAAATTTAAGTTTCATAATAATTTTAGCTGGGACAGTATAATTAATGCATTAAATGCATAGGAAGCTGCTGGAAGCAAACGCAAACACTGGTAACCTTTGTCCGTCTTTGTTTCTCTGGTTTTTCCTTCCTTAGGGTTTTTGGTGTTTTTAAAAGCAAATTTGACGGATGTTTTTGGGGTTGCAATTGTGTTGTTCAGCTGATGGCCAGATGCCAAGTGACAAGATAGTGGGTGGCGGTGATGATGTTTTCAACACCTTTTTCAGTGAGACTGGTGCGAGAAAGGATGTTCATCGTGTTGTGTTCTTAGATCTGGAACCTACTGTCATCAATGAGGTTCGAACCGGGACTTATCGCCAGCTTTTTCACCTGGAGCAGCTCATCATCGGCAAAGGGGACGCTGCAAACAACTTTGCTTGTGGCCACTAAACCAGTGAGAAGTGTTTTCTCAAATTATCATGCCAAAGTTACACTTCCCGTTATTTTGAAACCCTAAAGAGAGAATGTGAATTTAAATTGTCCATTGGACCCTTGTGACATTATTTTTGTTTTTATGCATTCAGTTGGTAAGGAGATAGAGGATCTGTGTCTGGATTGAATGCAGAAGCTGGTAGATAACTGCACAGGTCTGCATGGTTTTCTTGAATTCCGCACAGCAGAAGGCGGGATTGGATCAGGGCTGGGATCTCTCCTCCTGGAGAGGCTTTCTGTGGACTATGGAAAGAAATCCAAGTTGGGTTTCACAGTTTACCCGTCTCCGCAGGTGCCCACATTTGTGGTTGAACCCTACAACAGCGTGCTCTCAACTCATTCACTGTTAAGAGCATACTAATGTTGCTACTCCATTGGATAACGAGGCCATTTATGACATCTGCCTCCATTCGCTTGTCATTGAGTGCCCTACTTACAGTAACCTTAACAGGCTCGTTTCTCAGGTATGCAATTGTCTTTTCTAGTCATGATTATTATCTGTAGGTCATTAATTTAATTGTTTCATGTAGAATCTCCATTTTAAGATGGCAGGTCTTTGGTGGTTATTATATGTAGGTTATCTAAGTGACGTTATGGTTATCTAGAGTTTAAGTACAGCGATTTGGCTACCTGTTTAATGAGGTTAGTTTTATTTATTTACTTTTTGCAGGTTATATCTTCTTTAACTGTGTCTATGCATTTTGATAGTGCACTTAATATTGATGTGACGGAGTTCCAGACCTGTAATCTCTGCGGAGAAGGCATATCATGAGCAGCTTTATGTTGCTGAGATCACTAATAGTGCCTTTGAGCCTTCTTCCATGATGGAAAAATGTGATCCTCGCCATGGCAAGTGCATGGACCGTTGTATTATGTACAGAGGAAAACAGAGGCTGGGAACACAGGATTGTGAGGAAGCCATCAAATCATGGTGGAGTTACATGTGTGAGGAAGTGGTGTGCTAGCTTAGAGTGGTTACGAGTGGTCATTAATAGCCTTTCAAGCCGTGGAATTGCAAGGATTACATGATAATTCTTTATGCTCTCTACTTTTATTTCCATGATGGATCAAGGAGTGATCCCACATGTTGATGCAAAAAATTATACACAATCAAATTAAAAAATCTTCCAACAATTATCTGATATCCTGTGAAAATATGTGCCAAACAATAGGAAAAGAGAGTTTCTCTAATACGGAGGATATGAGGCAGTTATTGCTATACAGGACAAACATTCCTATTTGTCTCTCTACATTTTGGTCGACTGAGAGTTGATTGCTTCTATTGCTATAATGGGTTTTATGCTATTTGGGAGAGAGACGTCACAGGGATGCATAATGAGAATTCTGTTTGTATTGTACTCCATTGAAGCATTGGAGTGGGTTATCTCTGTTAATCATGGTGTTTGCCTCATGTTCCTTCCAGCTTTATGATATCATAATCTTCTCTGGCTTCAAATTAAAATGTGTGTTTATGAATTATGATTAGTCTGTTGCAAGCCAACCTTATAGGTGACAACTGTTAGAAGAGATGAATTTAAACATCATTCTGATTTCAATCTTGGTGTAAGTTTTTCATTCATGGAGGCGTGTGTGGCTCTGACAACACACTTATGAAGAATCATATCGTTTTGAAATCTTATTCGTTCATTTGAATCCTTGAAACCTGACAGGGATTACGTGTGCTTGTTCGTTAAAGTTAGGATATAATAATGTCTTCCATGATGATGAGATCAATCAAAGGAAATGTGTTACAATTGTCATATTTCATTTATGGGTAAGAAATGCCTTACCCAACTTTATCATGAGAGGTGTTTTTTTAATTTAAAAGAAATCTTTTAAGGTTGTAACGCTAAAATTATAAGTCTTCTATTTTTTAATTTTTGTTGATCAGCTGTCAACAGAAGATTATCTGATACAAAAAGAAACATGTCAGAAAAATTTGGAAATTATTAATTAATGATGCTAGCTACAAATTCCTTGAACCTCCCAGAAAAAAAGCATACATGCATGGTACTTAAATGAGTACTTTGAGAGACTATTTGCACCATCTTACACTATGATGTTGTCTACAGTATGAGTGAAATTTTGAGGCTTTGTTGGGTTTCTCTCTCAAGATAATATAAAGCATTATCTGAAGAGGAAGAGTGAGTGGAGTTCTAATACATGATTTTTTGTTCGCTAACAAAGGAATACTATGGGCTTGGTCTCTTTGAAGAAGATACACATACCCCTCTTCTCATTCGGTCTTTGAATGTAAGCTTCACTTAGCATAAGCTCATATAAAAGATAAATCTAACATTTGGAATGTCCAACACAAACTTTGCACAAGTACTAGCACTACAACATTGAAATACTCTAGACCTCCAATGTCCTTTCTGCTATTTACAATCCTTTACTGCAAAGCTTATGTGGCTAAATACAGTTAAATGTTGGTTTTGCTAACCTGGTTTTGTTTAATTTATCACACAAAAATCTTTGTTATAGGTTCATTTTCCTGATAGGTATTATTCCTCTGTGCAATACTCTTTCAACAATGCATTGATTTTTTGGATTTGCAGTGGGCCAAATTGAGCTTTGTTGCCTAAAGGATCCTAAATTTGTGCCCAATGGTACTGAAGGAACCAATTTCCTTGCTCGCCAGAAAGGAGACCTTACTATGACCTATGATATCATGCAGAGCCATGAAAGCAACTATAATGCTCTAGTGACAATTTCAAATGATAATCCCATTGGGCGTTTGGATAACTAGAATTTGTCTTGGGAATGGAAGTTTGGAGAATTTATTTATGGCATGAAAGGTGTGGTGGCTCTAGAGCGAAGTCTGTTGGACTGTTTAAATGGTGCAGCAGGAAATTTCTATCAACAACTAGATTTATCTAATGTCATGAGCTGTAAGAAGACCCCAACAATTGCCGATCTTCCCCCATAGCTGGCTAATGATACCTCTGTGGGTAAGATTGATTTCTGTTGCAGAAATGGCACCATTCCACCCTCTACCATGGATCCTAGCAAGTCTAAATCTGAATTCACACTTCAAGTCTACAAACTCCCTCCATACCTAAATCGAACCCTGTATAATCCTCCTATAAATTGGAAGATTCAAGGTGTACTAAATTCTGACTATCAATGCGGCAAACCAAGGAGAGTAGATCCAAGTACATTCCCAGATCCTAGTTGGACACAAAGGGAAACATCTGCTATTGCCACCTGGCAAGTAGTGTGCAACATAACTAATAAGAATGGATGGAGAGCTGCAGTAGGATTAAATTTGAAAATATCATTCTCGCCATTTTATATGCCTTTTTTTGGCAATTCGTGTGGATGGAAATATTTAATGTTAACATGTTTTATCAAGTTTGTTGCACTTCAAAATTAATATTTATGGAAAGTCAATAACTTGATTTTTGTCTCCAGGGTCAAACTCCATCAAATAAATTCTATCACCAGTTTATAGAATTTTTTTGCTGCTGTGTATTGTCAATGTTTTAATCACCATTCTTGAATTTTGGATGATATACTGCTTGAATTTCATTCAAACTTGAACATGATAAATTAGGATTTGACCTTATATTGACATTGGACATTTAAATTTGAACTCGCAATAGAGCTGCATTATTTTGCATAAAATTTGTCCATCAATAAAGGTAACAACTAGCATATAATATATTTGCCATTAATTTTCTATTTATACATTGTGAGTTTGAAATTACCATTTTGTGCTTCAAATTGATGCAACTAGCTCCTGTTGTATTCTTCCAACGAGTGCACTCACAATAATAATAAGATCAGTTTGTTGTGGGGATTTTCTATTTTTATTTAGCAATGGTATGGGGCACATCCTTTACAGTGGGATTAGAATATTTGGTCTTTATTGTTTTGTTTTGGTATTTTTTCTTTCTATTTAAATGTCTGGTTTTGTAATTTACTTATGGATGAAAATATGCAAT
>VDFB02178065.1:0-18976 GCA_007258455.2 Sequoia sempervirens | reverse complement strand
AAGCATTCCTATAACAATTTTATGAGAACAAGAGAATTCAATAGAATTCAAGAGTATTCAAGAGTTTATTATCATGCATTTTAAAGCATCAATTCAAGATTCAAGCGTCATGTCAAAGTCTTCATGCATCATGTGTGTTTTTTAGCTAACATTTGTGATGTAGGTTTGCATGATTCAAGAAAGCATTCAAAGACATTATCTCATATCAACAATCAAGAGTCAAGATCTACATTCATGCTAGACACTTCATACAAGATTGTAGCCTTCATATCAGGGGTTTGGTGAGTTGCAACATTGCATATTGTTCATTCATCAATTCTTCATTCTATTTCAAGGTTTGATTACCAAAATGGGGTTTGACCAAGGAAAACTCCTATCCACTAATAAATCAACATTTTTCTCCCTTCATGTGTGATTGCAGATCTAGGTGTTTTGAGACTTGAAGATCCTTTGAAGACAAAGTTGTGAGATTGAAGAAAATTGTCAAAGTTGTCAAAGAAGTTGTCATATTCACAGAAACTCACCTATATAGTGGAATTCAAATCTTTTGGACTTCGAAATTGGATAAGATGAAAGCTACCAAAAATCACCAAAGGCTACTAAATATTAGCGAAACCTTAATAATGGGACTAAATCGCCAACTTGGACGTATGAGTCACGGTATAGGAACTTTTCCAAATTTTACTGGATTTTGACTTATCATTGTGAGATTCCTATTTCTATCCAAAAACCCTAGATTGGGACTAAATCACCTAGTCTAGCATATGATTCCTTGTACACATCATCAACAACAAAATTCAAGTTTTTCAGGTCTTGTTTAGTCACCTCCAACCTTACAGGTGCTTCTTTGTTATCCTTAGTCTCTCATTCTCATTTCAAGTTTCATTTTCTAGGTCATATAGTTAGATTTGTATATTTCTTTCATTCCTTTCTTTCTAAGCATTTTCTTAGTGGTGAACCCCCCTCTTTAATCACACCTAAGGACACCTTGCAATAATCTCTTTTCCTAATTGGAGCATTAGGTTAGGATCTCTAGGGTTTCCTTGAATGAACTAAGAGTGAAATAGGTTCTCTTGTGTGTGTGTTCCATCTCCTAAAAGGTGGAGCACCCTATTTCCTTGTGTTCACATATTATAAATTATAAAAGCCTATTATTATTTAAACATAAGGCATTCTATAATCTTTGAATTTTAACCATTGATAAAAATATCAATCATTTTGAGCAATATTTTTTAATTGACAATTTCAAGTTTTTTTATTAAAATAATAATAATAAAAGTCTCATTTGGAAAACAAAATATAATCCCTTTTGAGCATTTCATACAAACATCTTATTGAATTTTTTTTGTTTGTCACCTCTTCAAACATGAGTAGGCAAAGAATAATGAGTGTAAGTACTGCTTTCTCATTAAATTCCCTAAAGTGCCTTAAAATATATAATAAAACGTAAATCAAGGACACATGATTTAAGTATTATTACATATCAAACAAAATAAAATTTCATATTAATATTTTTATGTATTAATAATATATTTAACCAAATAAGATGTGAATGTGGTTTATTTTTGTGATATTTTTGAGGAAATTTTAATTTGGATGGGATGGAACTTATCATTCCATGACATCCTCATTTATGATTTTCCATGTTTAAAAGTTGTAGTGTTGTATTTGATAGGTTGTTACCATCTTTTTCCTTTGTAATTTTTCTTTGGCTATAGGATGGTGTCTTGTATTGGAGCTAAGGTTGGAGGTTTAAAAATATGAGTGGTGACAAAAAATTTTTTATAGGAAAGGAAAGGGGAGATGAAGAGGAAGTGACAAATTTATGGACAAGAAAAGATAATTTTTTTAATCACATTCTTGGAGTGAAATTAAGAACCCTTACCTTCAACATGGATTCGTGCGTATTTGGGAGTTGGCTAATGATCTTGATGGTACTCCCTATGTTGGTATTTAGCTTTCCATGGATAACATGATGTTGAACTTGAGTTGTATTTGTGATTACAAGAATATCTTTGATGCAGATAAACCATCACTTGTGCCTCTTTGTTGTCAAATGTTGTTAGTTCCTTCCTTATCCACAATGATATTGATGGTTTTGTTTATAAAGTTTATTTCAGTTGTGTTTTAGATCATTTGCATGCAAAAAAGAAAACACATATTTTCCTTAAAAAGTCATGAAAGCTATTGCTATGGGGTCAAGGTTTCTCTTTTGAATGAGACTATTTTTTATTTATTTGAGTGTTGAAACAAGGGTAGGTCTATGGAGGAGGTAGTAGCCTCTCCTTTGGGTAAGGGTCTTCCTTTTGAAAAATGTAATGAGCTAAATTGTGTTTTTTTAAATATTGGTGATAGTTTGAGGCCTATCTAATTTTCACTATCCCCCGATGGACTATTTTCTCTTTCCATTAACTAGGTAGGGGTTTCCACTTTGATTCATGTTTTAGATTTTTCGTTTGGTTGGTTGGTGGTATCATTTGGGATGAACATTTGAAGCTAGTTTTTTTTATTGGGTTCTAGTTAGGGTGCGACAATCTGAATATGTTTATAGTTACAATCTATTTCCCTAATTTGCATATATAATTGATAATTTATACTATTTTTTTTCTTGCACTAATATCTCATTGGTTTCTTTGAGTAGAAGGTTGTGATGTACTTGACAATTTTTGTCACTAGCTTCTAGGGGATAATCCCTTTTTTTGAATAGTTCCTAAATATGTTCTACAATTATATTAATGACATTTCATGTCATCATTTATAAATTAAAAAGTTAAAACATGACAATACATATTTTTTAAAAATTATGGAATAGTTTTAAAATTATATTTCTATTGTTTAGTTTATTTAAATATGTTTGATAATTATTTTGTTTACTTAATTTTTTAGATAGATGTAAATTTAAAATATAGAATAATATTTTTAACACATCTTTATGTAAATTGTAGTGATTTTGAACACACAATCTATATTTTATTAAGACATGCATCAACCAATTGTAATTCAAAAACAAGGATTCAAATTATAATAATTCAATTTTATGAAATGTAATAAATATGTACAACCCATATCGATTGATGATAAATAATACATCCTAAAATAGAACGCCATTTTAATAATAACATAAATATTTTGTACCAGATCGATTTCTAACGTACTAGATCTAAAAGGAAAGTCCAGACTACCCCTAGTATGGCTCAGATCTTTATGGAGGGGGCTCAGGAAATGGCGGACTTGGAGGAGGTTGCGGATGAGCTCCTGAACTCTATGAACTAGTGGTGGTCGGGCCCTGCTTCTTCTGTTTGCTGGCTGTTTGCTGGCTTCTTTGAGGCTTTTTGTTGCTGCCTGCTGATGCTGGTTTTATTTTCTTTGGCAGTTTTTTTGTTTTTTGGACCGCTGTTTTGGTCTTCTCCTGTATTGTTACTTTGTGGTTTCGGGTCCCTGTAAAACCCGTTTATCCCCCTTTTATTAAAAACATAAACATTTTGTACATAAAGCTTTAACTTTTTTGACCAACTCTCTTTCAATAATAAATATGTTCAATTGATATTGATTGTTGATATATAATGCAACCAGCAAGTAACAGTCGGTGTAATAATGTCATAAAATATCTTTCCATGTTAAACCAACTCTCTTTCAATAATAAATAATTCAAATAATACAACCAGTATGTAAACAGTCATTGTAATAATGTCACAAAATATCTTGTCCATGTGAGCTTATACTAATAATATACATCTCAACTTGTGCCCATTACTTCCTGACTCAAATTTACGAGACTCTCCTTTCATAATAAATATGTCCAGCCAGTATCGATAGATGAGAAATAATACATCTAGTAATAGAACGATCTTTTCAATAATGCCATCAAGTATTTTCTATATGTTAAACTAGTTGATGTTATTCTTATTTGTAATTTTCTGCATTGATTCAATACCAAAAAAAAAATCCAGTTCTTAGTCACATTCACTGTGTCATAAAAATAGTGCTTAGTCAGTCCTCAATTTTTCTTCTCAGAAGTACTGTACGGAACAATAGACATGAACTTTGATTGAATCTGTACCTTCTGCGTTTACAAATTCGCGCAATGTTTAAGATGCAACTTTAGACCTGATCCATTGCACTTTAAGCTCGGTGACACTAAATTCTTGTCCGACATTTTAATAAATGTGTCCATGTGTTGAGCATGGTATTTATTATGTGATATCAGATTTGTCTGATCTTATTTGAAACTCATGTGAAATTGAATGGAAATAATAAATTTGTTAATGAACAACAAGACTAACTGAACAGTACAATCAGATTTTTTCATTAGAAACTATATTAATAAGGAAAAGTTTGATTACTATGTAATAAATTAATTGGAAAAACAAAATTTAAAGACAAATCCATGAGGAGTACTAATAAAATCCTCTTAAATGCAAGTTGAAGACAGTAATCAGACTACATTTCCACTGGAAGGCCAATATGGCGAAGGATTGCATTAAATGGTTGAGTACTACAACTCACCAACTTCGACTCCTACAAAGATTTATCGCCTTTTCACTAATCTCTTCCGCTTCTGATTAGTTTGTGCTTTTAATAGTTTCAATTTCAGTTTCCAAAGTGGCTTTTGAACTCTGGAAAACATGGAAACCCAACTTCCGATCTCTTATTTCCTAATTCTGACTGTCTGTTTTGCGAGTTGGGGTTGTGTTGAAAGCCTCACAAACAATGAAGACTGTAAGTAAAACATGCTTTATATTCAGTTCGAAAAAAGGGGAAAAAACTTCAGATTAAATCATGACATAAGATATTTGTTTTTTATGGAAGTCTTCATGGTATGTATTTGATGATTTCCCTCCCTTAATATTGCAGTTGTTAATCTCAACAAGCTAAAATTGGAATGGAAAGATACAGTGCCACCCAATTGGAGAGCTTCAGATCCATGTGGCTCTCATTGGGATGGGGTTAACTGCACCAACTCAAAAGTAACCTCATTGTAAGGCTTCTCTATACTTCAAAACCCAGCAATAGATTGAACTATTTAAATTTTAGAGTTCATAGCGTATCTGAAAAATCTGAATTGGTACAGGAAATTATCAACAATGGGGCTCAAGGGAATTCTTCCAAGTGCAATTGGTCTTCTTAGTGATCTTGGAATACTGTATGTCCCATACATTTTCATTGCATGACTAAACTAGCATGTTTGACATATGAATAGCAATAGACATATTATGGATTGTAATCCATGATTTTGTAGATAATCTTTATATGGGCACTGCAGGGACATATCATACAATAAGGAATTGACTGGATCCATTCCCAGCAGCTTGGGGAATTTGATTAATCTGAAAATCCTGTAAGACAGTGTAACTTTTACATCAGTAATCTCATTGGATTTCATAAATAATCTAAGATAGATTCAACACCAGAAATAAGCTTAGAACATGTTCCTTTTGACAGGCTAGACTAATGGCATTTTGTAATGTACAGGCTGATGATTGGATGCAGTTTTTCAGGACAAATTCCAAATGAGTTGGGGAATCTGATAAATCTGAACTTTCTGTAAGATTGTCTTCATGGTGCTAAATTTTCTTGTATTATATTTTTTTTTGAATTTTCTAGAAGCTTATTTGGTCGGTGATTAGTCCTATCAAGTACTTGATTAATGTTACTGTGATACTGAATTCAGAGCCTTGAATTCAAATGGTTTTACTGGCCCTATTCCTCCTGCCCTGGGTAATTTATCACAACTTCACTGGTTGGATCTAGCTGATAATCAGCTTAGTGGCTCTCTTCCAGTCTCGAGTATAAATGAGAATGGATTAGACAAACTTCATGATGCAAGACACTTGTAAGTGTTTTTGCCATGCAGCATGATTTTTAGCCACTACAGAAGAAATTTTTTCTTGGAAGAAAAAATATCATGATACTAAAGGGGTTTTTTCCGTGTTGTTTTTGGGTATCAAGTCACTTGAACAGTAATAAGCTAACGGGCACAATTTCACCAGACCTTTTTCATTCCACGATGAAGCTAATTCACTTGTGAGTAAATGAAAATCATTATTTTAAAATTCTTATCAGGGAGGATATGTGCTAAAAATCTAATTTATTGTAATGCTCTGAGTGCTGATTGCTGCTATTGTGGGCAGACTGCTCGATGGAAATGCTTTCACTGGAGAAATACCTTCTACTTTGGAACTGGTAGAATCATTAGAGGTGTTGTGAGTATAGAAAAACTATTAACTTCTTGTGCTATACATTTTTTTACATCTCATAGAGAATCTATAACATTAGGCTGTTCATTGCATGTTATTTACAGGAGGCTTGATAGGAACTCTTTAAGCGGTTCAATACCTTCCAAAATCAGGAATTTGAGAAATGTTTCGGAACTGTAAGGAGTCTTAAATCTCATACAGTTCTTTTTATTTTCTTTTTTCTAAGGTGCTGGGAAGTACCAGGTAAGAACCAAATTGACATACCACTGGGAACAATTGATTGTAAAAATGTCTTGGATTTCAAAATCAGTCTGGGCTTGCTATAAAGTTTTGTCCATTTATTCTCTTTTTATAATAAATTAGGGGTAAACGCTTTTGACCAGAGTTATGAATTGACAAGGTTATAAATGGATGTTCCTTAACATGAATATTTGACAATTACATCACAGTAAGAATTTGAACCTTTGATGATAAGAATCACAACACTATAATCTAACCATCACACTATACCATTACTAACAAACTTGGTCCATCTCTTTCAATAAAAGAAAAAGAAGTTACATTCATTATTATTACCAGATTAAGCCATTTCCAATTCAGCACAGATTCATATATTTGCTATTTGCTGTTTGTTTATGAATTACGGGCTCTTCATGGTTTACGCAATAACTTAAATTTTGATGGCCTGTCCATCTCATTGGTGGTTGATCTTGGCTGGCACTGATTTGGATACTTTATTGCTGGTCACAGTGGTAAGGTCGTCCGTACAAAGGTGGACCTCTTTTATTTATGAAAAAGTGTAGTAGGTTTTTAGATAAGATAGCTATTAATGGCATTAGTAACGGCGAAACAGAGCAAAAGATAGATTGAATATGCACAGCTAATATCCCACCTACCAAATGTCGCTTATCCTCTCCAAACAGATGACCCCTAATAGTTATAAGTTAGGGACCACTATTAAGTATTTTTCGGTCCTGCTTCAATCGTGCTCAGACATTCTCAACCATCACATTTTAAAAGAGAACGGGTTAGATTTCATAAATTAATAAAAGCACATGTAAAATGTTGTAAGCTTTTCCTACGCTTCAGAATTCATAAATATTAATACTGAATGCCCTCTACAGGTTGATAGAGCCCTCAAAACAGTCATTTGATCGTATTTATTAATTAATTAAAAATAAAGATATTTTTAATTAATAAATATGATCAATTATTCTTTATTTTTAATTAATTAATAAATACGGTCAAATGACTGTTTTGAGGGCTGCATAGACAATTCTGTTGATAGACATATGACTTTTTAAAAAATTTCAAACTGAAAAATATTGCCACTGTTACTTTCCAAAAACAATATTAAAATCAAACAATAAAATAGGATAATATGTAAAGCAGGATTGATTGTGCAGAAAATGCTTAAATCAGAATATTGTTAGAATGGATAACCTCCAACATTTACGTGCACCACCTAAATGTAATAAGTGCCAAATGAAATGTTGATTATTTTTAAGTAATGGATTTGTAAGAGCTATGACCTATAGGGATTAATTTAGATTGACTCAAAACCATAATCCAAAAAATCACATCACATATTTTGATTCACTGTCAAAATGCCATTTGTATAAAAGATTCACATTGACAAATCACAAACTGTCATCAAGAAATACTGATTTGAAAAAAGAGAAGACTCTAATATTGATCATTTATTGGCGATTCTCTAATGCAAAGTGTATAAAAAATGATACTTCAGCTAAGGTTTTAGGTATCAATGAAAGGTTTTAGACTTTTAGTTACCTTGGTTTTTCATTGTAGTGATGTACTCTATCAAGCAGTTATCTGAATTCTTTTATCATCAGACATCTATCAAACAACAAATTGAATGGACCTGTACCTGACTTATCCACTTTGACCCGCCTTCACTACTTGTAAGTAGTTCTTAAGCAGCAATCTTATTTGAAAGCTTTAATTTTTCAAGCTAATAGACTAATGATCATTCTTATCAGGGATTTGAGCAACAATTCATTTGATCCCTTGGAAATTCCTCCATGGTTGGCTTCTTTACAACAGTTAACAACAATGTAGGTTTGTTGTACTGAATAGATGCCTAGCCCATATTTTTAACTGAATCAGTAAAATATGTTTTAATTTATTCCTGTTTTTGCCTCAGAGCAATGGAAAATGTAAGGTTTACAGGAGAGATTTACCCCAAGATTCTTGAGCTGCCCCTTCTCGAGACTTTGTGAGTGTCAAAAACAGATTTTACTATAATATTATCAGAATCATCAGTTCAATTACTAAATATTGTTATATATAATGTTATAGGAATTTTCGGAATAACACTTTAAATGGGACATTTAAAGTCACAAGCAACGTTAGTCGGAGCCTGGTATTGATAGATCTTGAGAACAACAAAATCATTAGAGCTCAACTTCCAAAAGCCATTACCGTAAGGTATATTTGCTTTGTGGATTACAAAGCAGCATGACTGATGGTGTTTGTCTAATGTACTAGTGATAAACATTGCAGAATATTTTAATGATTGAAAATCTGAAGTTGTAGGCTTGTGGGAAATCCAGCTTGCAACCTTGAATTGGGCCTCCAGTGGAACACTTCAGCATGCGAAACGTATCGTCAAGGTCTTTCCTATTCAACTCCTTTGACACATTGCAGAGACAAAATATGCCCTGCAGATTTCAAACCAAATCCTAGGACCTGCCAATGCCAGATACCATATGAGGGCACATTGAATTTCAGGGCTCCCTCATTTTCAGATCTGAGCAATGTATTGAGATTCAAGGAGTTGGAGAGTTCACTGCAGACAAAATTGGGTGTTGATTCAGTCTTTGTTCGGTCCCTAATTTTTGACAACCAGAACTATTTAAGCACTAAAGTGCAGATTTTTCCTGTAAATAAAACTGACTTTAGACGATCAGAGATTATTGGGACAGGTTTCATGATGGGCAGCCAAAACTATAAAGCTCCAAGTTCATTTGGAACTACTTATTTCATAGGCAATACATATTTTATTGGTGGGTATATCCTATTAACTACTGAGTTTATAGTTAGCTATAATAAGTCATGACGTGACTGTCCTTTCTTATTGCTTACTTTGAGTTTGAATGTTTAATACCAGGTAATTCAGTGCAATCCAACAACCTGAGCTCGACTGCAATAATTGTTATGTCGATTGGAGCAGCTGTGTTAATTACGATGATTGCTTTTATGGGGTTTTATGCCTTGACGCAGAAAAGAAGGGCCACTCGGGAAATTGAAATGCACAAACCTTTTGGTATAGTCTGCCACTAAATTTGCATCTCATTTAACATTGATTTGAAAATTTAATTTGAAGCACAGAATTAGTTCAACTATAATAGGATATTTTATGTGAACTTTACTTTTTGTACATGAGAGCTATTTCAGCTGGCTGGGAATCCAAAGAAGAACAAGGTACAAGTGCTCCAAACCTTAAAGGTGCCAGAATGTTTTCCTATATGGAGCTAGAAAAAGCTACAAATAGATTTTCTGAGATGAATGAAATTGGTTCCGGAGCATATGGCAAGGTAAACTAAAAGGAACCTGATCCCAATTACATTTTCCTGCCATTAGCACAACCCTTTCAAAATTGACAATGTTAAGCTCCATTTTGTGAATAAAATGCATAAATACAGAGATGGGACCTATGGGACAGAGTTAAAAAGACTACAGATGTTTAAGCTTAGCTGAAATTTACCTCTAGTTTGTTACTACTAGCGATCTGTATTAATGTTATTAATTGCTTTCCAAAGCTTCATTAATATATTTTTTTGTTTTTTAGTACGAAATTAATTCAATAAGGTAAACCGTTCTAATCTTCATGCCTTATTCAGATGACTCACCATTTCCTGCATTTCCTACTTGTATCTAGGAATGTATCTAGGAAAAGCAGTATCACAAGCGTCTCATCTTCAATTTCTACTTCCTCGTAAAGAAAATGTGATATGCACTTTTGAGATTAGAGCTTAGCATGAGTTATGGCTTCCATTTATGGTTTTATTCTCAGAGACGAAATGTTGTTCTGTACAGGTGAATATATGGTTGATCTCATATTCTTAGAGTCCCATTTTCTCACCAAGATCCTGCCATTGCATCTTTGTTACCTTCTTCTGTAACAAGTCTCTGATGGCTAATGGTTTGTCAGGCAAATCTACCTCATCAATTCCCTATTTTTCAATCTATTACTAACCTTTCTTTTGAGTTGAAAGACATTTTCAATATTCTAATTATTCGTGTTCATCTGCACTATTTTATGAATAAATATCTATATTATCATTTATAAAATAAAATTACATATATTAAAAAAAATTAAAAGAGTCACATTTTAAAAGTCCAAAAGAGACAACAGCCTGAAACAAAACAGAACTATTTGTATTAATATATGAAAAATTAGCATAATGGTTTTCCTGATTCTAGCTGTAGGTGTATGCATTTGCAAACATAATAGGGTAAGGGGTTTGTATTTTTCTCCAGTTTTCCAACAAGAGCCTTCTGTGAATGCGGAATTATTTCAGGGACTTAGACCTCCAAAAGGATATATGTACAAAACTGCTCTCCGTACCAATGATCTTATGGAAAGTTCTTTCAATTTTCAATTCCACAATTGAATTTCACCTGCACTTGTTTTGCATAGAATATAGAGAAGATAACTAGGCAAAGGTAAAAATTAAGATCAGCCTTACGCAGACTAGCTAGGTTATTTTGTATTTATGTCTAATGTCCAAATATTGTAAAACTCAGATTTTGACCTCGTGATCAATCACAAGCTCATGAAAAAATTAGGCCTTAAATCACAGTTTGTCATGTATAATCAGGTTTATAAAGGGATTCTGAGCGGAGGTGAAATGGTGGCTATAAAAAGGGCCAATCAAGCATCTCTGAAAGATCGAAAGCAATTCAAGAACGAGATAGAATTGTTATCGCGAGTGCATCATAGAAACATTGTCGGATTGCTTGGATTTTTCTTTGACAAAGAGGAACAGATGCTGGTGTATGAATATATATCAAATGGAACTCTCAGAGAAATTATCCATGGTATGTTGATGTATTGTATTCTTGACTTACAGTCTTACACTAAAATTAGTGATGAAAATGATGTTGAATTAAAAGCCAGTTACGGTAATCAGATTTTGTTGAGGATGTTTACAGGTCAAACTGGTATTCGTCTGGATTGGAGAAGAAGAATTCTTATAGCATTAGGAGCCGCCAAGGGTTTAAACTATCTTCACGAGTTTGCGAATCCACCCATAATACACAGAGATGTGAAGTCCACCAATATATTGCTGGATGAGAGGCTGGTTGCCAAGGTCGCGGACTTCGGTATTTCTAAAGCAGTTTCAGATGGCGGTGTGCGTGCTGGAGGTCAAAGCCATGTAACAACTCAAGTAAAAGGAACAATGGTAAGGTCTTTTCTTAACTATTTCTGTACCGTGTCTATGGAAATCAAATGCCATTGAAGAATAGCTAGGACAAGTAAACTAACAAGATATCATGGTTATTCTATGCATCTAACCATTGATGTCATGCAATGGTTCATTTGTCCACTTTTAATGTTACCTCTCTATGGGTTAGGCAATAGCATTCTCTAATGCATTGAATGTCAATCCAAAAATTTAAACTCATGACAGATAATTCATTTAACAAAGGGCTACTTAGGAAGATGGATCATTGAAGGAATTACTGAATGCTCCACACAATCAATACCCAAAAATGACATTTAAGTAATGCAGAATATTGATCTTTATTTCAGGGCTACTTGGATCCAGAGTACTACATGACACTACAGCTTACAGAGAAGAGTGATGTCTATAGTTTTGGTGTTGTATTGCTGGAGCTTATTACTGCACGTTTCCCTATTGAAAGGGGTAAAAATCTGGTTCAAGAGGTTAAAATGGTCTTGGAATCGCAGGGAATCAGAGGCTTTCGACATGAGTTTATGGATCCAGTCTTAAAGCAGTCTATGTACTCTGCAGGCTTTGAAAATCTTCTAAAATTTGCCTTGTGCTGTGTAGAAGAACTGCCTGAAAATCGACCCAGCATGGATATGGTGGTGAAGGAACTAGAATCCATTGCAGAAAATGAGAGGCTTCTTAATTCTATATCAACCCGGATTTGATGATCCAAAGGTTGATATGGCAGTGGCAGAGCAGTAGAGTCCATGTGTGCTGGTCAGTATAGTGTGATGTTGATTACTGCAACTTCTTTCCATTCGATAACAAAAGAGCCAACGAATCAGCAAACAAATCTTGGGATGCAGAATGTGAGAATAAAAGTTATAAATTAAGGGTGTCTTCAAAATGAAAGGAATGTATTGTATTAATACATTTTTATGTTATATTTATGCCTGTTAGCAGCCAAACTTAATAGTAATCAAGAAGATGCAGACTCTCTCTCTCTTTTCATAAATATCAAACGCTGGGTGGGAGAGCGAAAAATTGTTCCACTTTTCTGCTAAACTTTTCATGCAATTAGTAATGTGGACTGTGAAAACCTAATACTTCTAAGGAGTATTAAATTTTATAGATTGTAAACTAGATAAAAACTTACAGAATTGTAAGAAACCAGAGGAAAGCTTTGCCATTGATTATGGGGAAACAGACTTAAAGAATTATATACTTTTATAATCTGCTAAACTTACACATAAGTAAGGAATTTACTTTGTAGATGGCAATGCAGCTAACAATATATAATTGTTTTCCAAAGTGAATTCTTCAGTGTATCGGATAGCAAAACTATCTTGTGAATCATGTAAATTCCTAATAACAATTCTAATAAGATTCTAACACACAACCTGGTCTGGAACTTTCAGACTAAAACATGTTTTAAACTTGCAAATAAAGCTATTAATGCATAAGGGTGGTGGGCCTAGTTCGATTGGTTAAAGCATCCTGTTGCAAACAAGAGGTCACGAGGTCTGGTCTCCCACCGTCCCGGTGGTATCAGAGGCCGTGTCACGTCAGCGTCACAGTCACGTGTAAAAAGTTTACCAAGCACACTACAGTTTATAGAGGGATGGCTACTTGATTTTGATTCCTCCAGTCTAAAAAGAGAAAAAAGAAAAAAAAATCTATTAATACATACAATTGGTTTTTCCTTTGTCATTGTGTTGCTAGCGAGTTTTCTACATTTCATGTTGTATTTAAAAGATTATTTTTGGGATCATACAATAGACTTGTATTAGATATGTAAGTTGTGTAGGAGCTGAAAACATTACATTTGATTTAATATATTAAGAGTTATAATTGGCATGAGTTTTCCACAATTTTTGTTGTATTTAAAAGATTATTTTTGGGATCAATTTTGTATGTTTTTGAATCAATGTTTTTTCATCACACTCACTAATTGATCATTAGAAAGAGGAGAGTGGAGGATTGAATTGTAGACATAAGTTCAAAAAGAGATACAAGAAGTGACAAGGGGACTAGAGAACAAGGGACAAAAATTATAGAAAATATTAACACCCCTAAAACTAAAATTAAGATAGATGATTATCCATAGACCCTAGTACCAAATGATGATTCACAAAGGATAAAAACTGAAAGAAAGCATTAGTCTGGATGCCCCATATCAAACTTCCAATTGGCTTTCTTGAGACTTTTTGTATATTCTAAAATATTTTAGACAATTGACCCTCATTAAGAGTACAATGGAATTATTTGTCACTTCAATACCATTTTTGTGGGATTTTGATCTCTTTCTTATTTTCATAGTACCTAGTCTTGTTAGAATACCTCAAATTGTTATGTTTGGGAAAATATATTGATTTTCTAATGCTACTTGTGAATCAAGATATACTTGGCTATTCACAAGTACACCGCCCTTATTGTGAATCAAGACACTCCATTATCAACAAGAAAAAAACCAAAGAACTGTCTTGTGAATCAAGACACTTCATTATCAACAAGGAAAAAAACCAATGAACTATCAATTAGACTTACTCTACTATCCATAATAACACTCCTCCCTTTGTGGAGTGGGAGATAATTATCCACAAACCATATAACTACCAAGCTCTTTGTTTCTCCATGAAGGGTAAAACAAAAAAAATGATGCTTATCATGCAAGGTACCATCTTTAAGCGAGAAGCTAGTTGAATATCATAATATTCCTCAATCTTTTTGTGCCTCCAACCTCCAATTAGACTTGCTTAATTTTTTAAAGGTGTTACTTCTCATTATCATTATGAGGAGAATCTTGATCGTGTACTACAAAGTCACATCACATTAATGGTTTTCAACTTACCGTTAATAAGGTCTCTAGGACATTGAATACAATTCACTAGAATATGCCCTCTTTTATTACAAGAGAAGCATTAAAAAAGATTCTTTGTTGAATTGTTAGACTTCTTTACAATCAAAGAATTTCTTTAGTAAGTGTGATTTTTTGTGATCATTCTCTTCATCAATCAAGGAAGAAATAAAAATTTCTAAGCTTGGATTTATTTTGTTTAAAGTAAATTAAATTTTACCAAATCTTGGAGGCATACTACTTTAAAAGATAGCTTAAGCATCATCATTATCAATTATAGAATTTATGCAAGCAAGTTGATTAAGAAGAGAATGAAATGCACTAATATGTTAAACAATATTTTCAACTTCTTTCATCTTAAAGAAAAAAGTATATTTAATTAACATCTTGTTACTTGTATATTATGAGCCAAATAAATAATTAAAACTGGATTTCATATTTTCTTTGAAGCTTTTCTAAGATCAGTATGGTATGCATAAACATAAATAAATTAAAACCTACAAACATTAAGACCTACAAGAGTTAAAAATAAATATCATGCATGCCACAACATAGTAATATGTGGGGAAAACCCTTTTGGGAGAAAAACCCCACATTCCAAATGATGCCCAATACATTATTAAGAAATCATGAAGATTATAATATACTTGTAGAGAAAGCTTCTCACAAGAATATCAACTACTTGAGATCTAGAGGAAACACAATAGCTACCAAACTCACACAATACAATAGTGCAAATCTAACTGTAATATAGTACCCTCATAAAATAGGGTCAACTTCTAGGGAAAGCAAAGCCAACATAATCTCCATCGTTAGATCTATGACTTAATGATAAATGGTCTAGATTTAAAATAATATTAAATTATACATAAAGTGTGGCTTTTGTTGGTGTTGGCCCCAAACCCTCATGGGGTGCACAAAGCTTGGATCCACTATTGTGGGGATGATCCCCTTAGACCTCGTAGGGGTTACCTACCCTCGTGCTCAAATATATTAACCCATTATAATTATAATGCTCAGACACCATTTTTCCTAACATTCTCCTACTTGTCAAACACCTTGCAAGACCAATAGGAGGATTAATACCATGATTTAATTGCTAGGGGTTGAGAGATCCATAAAATTTGAATATCATCTAAAATTCTTTGTGCTCATAGCCTTAGTTAAATAATATGCAACATTCATCAAATTCTCTACAAGTTAACTAGTTTCACCCTGCCACCCTCAACCATGCGTCTAACAAAATGATATTGTACATGAAATGTGCTTGGTCTTGGCATGAAATGTCTAGTTCTTAGCCAAGTAGGCCACACTTTGACTTTCACAATAAATTTTCATTGCATCTTGTTTTATTCTAACATTTGAACACAATCTCTTAAGCCAAATGGATTCTTTACAAGAATGAGTAGTTGACATATACTCAACTTCAATGGTGGACAAATAAACAACAACTTGTTCCTTACTCACCCAACTGATTGCACCACTAAATAAAGTAAACACATAAGAATTGGTGGATCATTTCTATCAACATCACCTACCCAATTTGAATCCATATAACCATGAATATCAAGTTAAAGACCATCTCCTATCAAAATATCATAATAACACAAGGAATAATTTGAGATACCTTGCAAATATTTGAACTCTTTTAACTACATCCAAATGAACTCTATCAAGATTAGACATATATCTAGAAAGAACTCCCATTAGTTAATGGGCGATGCCTAGTCTAGTGTAGACCATAACATACATCAATCTTCCAACTACACTATGGTAAGGCACTTTACTCATGTATTCCATCTTCAATGGGGATATTGGACAATCTAAAATAGATAACTTTATTTGAGATATAAAATGAACACACAATGGATTACGTTCTTGCATGCTAAATCTCTGTAAAAGTGAATTGACATACTTAATTTGGCCAAGCTATAACTTTCTATTCACTCCATCTCTTCTAATTTCTATCTCAAAAATATTTTTGGATACACCAAGATCTTTCATTTAGAATTTAGTTGCAAGTTGAGACTTTCATTCTTGATAAATTGAGAAAAGTGAAACCCTATGACTTCACCTTAGGATTTCATGTGCTTTTCCACTTGGTGGCTTATCATTTAGAATTGGATTGAGGGGATATGAGATTGACTTGCAACTTGAAAGGCCAGTCAATTAACCATTGTAGGATCTAAATTGGAATACTTTATAATGGATCTTGTATGAAATGCAATGATGCAACTAGCTAACAATGACAATGAACTATTCAAATGCAGAAACAACAAATCTCAAAAGTGAAATAAATTTAATATTCAGAAATAGACTGAGTAGACTTATGTGCACCTACCATATACATCTAGAGTTGAATTTGTAGGACTAAGTTGCTTAGGGTTCCTATGTATAAGTAACTCAATTTAAAATCTATCTTCATAGTCCTTAGAAGTCTGATGAGAGGCTTCTTCCTTGTGGATTATATTGTTAAATCTTTGTCAAATCCTGAGATAATTGAGCTTCTGTATCTTGCCAAGTTGTAGGGTTTGAATGCAACAATGAGAAAATAGTCCTCAATCTTCTTCAAATCTAAAACTTGCACATTCGAAGGGAGGAAGGGTTGTTCTACATAGGGGCTTGCCTCAATCAAACCTTGTGTTGGTGTTTCCACCTCCGCAATGGAAAAATTGATGAAAGAGAGCTTATCCTTTTGAGGGATAGAGGATAAATGACAAACAAATGATGAATCAACAATGTATTTCAACTCACCACTCAAATTTGATCTTCTTGAAGGAATAAAGTAATGCACATCTCCTCAAAGCTTGACTGCAATTTGGCTTGATTTGCTTGAAAGACCTACAAGGGTTAGTCCTCACACAAAAAATGATAGTATAAACATAAAAAAACTCACATAAAACTTGATATGATGCTTCAATAATAAAATGCTACAAAGAGTCTACTCTTGATTGCTCTTGACTTGATAATAATTACTTGATAATGCTCTTGCTTCCAAATATTTCCACTTCTTGCTATTTAATTTCACTTAATTCTCAAATGATGAAATGACTAGGTATTTATATGTAATTAATCTAATTTCTCGTAAATTAAATCCTAATAGCTAACATTTGACATTTGAAATTTAAATTTAATAGAATGCTAGCTCCGACATACTAAAAATTGGAGCCAAAATAGGGAACAACTAAATACTATTATTACTAATAAAAAGTAGCATAAATAGAGATGTATTTATATGAAGGAGGCATATAAAAGTAGCTAGACATGATTAATTGTGGCTTGATGTGATTTTTTCTTCACCATTAAGTTCCTATGCATTCCTTTATCACCACATTGTTTCAATGATTACTTCTAATTTTCTTTAAATCTTAGGCTTTTCCATGCATATGTAAATTTTTTCCCTATTGAATGTTTTTTACCAGTAATAAAAAAGTAGCCATCACATATTGTACCTCTACTTATATTTCATAAGACCCTATTTAGTATCTAATAGGTCTAACATGCTATGATAATAGTTTGTAATATTACATTGATATATATGTAATTACACAATTATGTTTATTATGAGGTTATATAATTACATATATGCATTACTATAGTATAAATGATTTTTCTATGCTTCAAAAAAATTAATCAAGTATTTTACCTTTAGCTTTGGTATTAATGTATGCAATATCTCTATGCCTATGATAGTGTTATGATGGATGAGTAATGTGAAGATATTATGAGGGAATTAGAATATCCAAAAATATGCCTAGTTCTATTGCTCAATAATTCTACCACCCAACATACCATCCTATGAGGACAATGAGTGTTGTGCTAAACATCTTATTGCCTTTAGTGGTAAAGTGTGTTATTCAAGGAAAGAAGAAACATAAATTTGTAACAAATGGAATAGTAGAGAGAATTTCAATTATCTAAAGGATTGTGAACACTACATAAGGGAACAACATAGGTGTAAATGTGCGCATTTCAAGGTACCATTACATTCTAGGACCATCAATATAAGATCATTTTTTTTAAAGTAAAAGGATGTTTCCATGAGAAAAAAGTGGGGACACCTATGTTAAATCCCAAGTGGAGTAGGTGATTCATTCCTTTGTGTCGACACATCATTCATATTCCTTCAACATAATACCTCCACTAGAAATTAACATTTTACAAAAATAAATAACGAAGGAGAATATTTTACTACACATAGACTAGGTAATTTCTTGTTATAATCATGTGGAATCATTTTGGCTTTGATTTTATGGTTTAATAAAAGACAATAATTATTTTCTAGTAAAATGTTCACAAAAGTTGATTGTCAAAGCTAGTTTATGCTACCAATCTACACTAGAAAATTGTTTTGATGGAAAAATTTGTGTAGAATTTTGAGTGCGAGGTGAGGTTAGAGTTTGGAAATAGTGTTGGTATTTTGATTTGGTGAAGTAATGGAAAAAATAAATAAAAAAATTTAGTCCACATTCCTTTGAGTCAAATGTTTTTTTATGAGAAAA
>VDFB02178064.1:0-16935 GCA_007258455.2 Sequoia sempervirens | reverse complement strand
GGGAATCCTTTCTCTAGCTTGCATGTTATTTTGAAATGTTTAAAGAATCCCCATAGTGCTTCTTCATGTACATCTACATCACCCAACCTCCTTAGATGATTTCTAATATGAAAAGCCATTGGTTTATCCTTCAACCACACTATATTCTTTGTTCCAAGAATCTCTTTGAGAAAATAAAACAATAAACAGATGATCAAGGTACCATATTTGAAAGGGTACTTTGAGTCCCTAGTCTTTTGTAGGTTTTCTATCAATTGTGCTATCAGTAATTCACATAAATCATAATTTGCACCTTTCACAACCATCTCATATGTTGTATTAATGGCAATTGCAATCACCGAATTATCCCTGTTAGTGAAGAATGTTTTGTATCCAATCTTCATAGAGGCATACTTGACTATCAGATTCTCAATATCCTTGATTGTTAGAGCTCTTTTATCAAACTCTATTCTTGTCAATTTCATCACTACTTCGTTCTTGACCGATTTAAGTGTTGGAATTGGTCTGGTTGAGCACAATCCCATAACAACCCTATTGGCCTCCTTAGTGATCATGTGAGGCATATCCAACCAGAGGAACCTATCATGAATTTTTCTCAGGGTGTACCTTACCCAAGCATCATCGTGGCAAAAATTACAGAAAAAGTTCCATACATCGAGCTTCTTCTCTGCCAAGCTCTTGAATTCTAGTTTCAGCTCAAATTCATCTCCAGTGAGTTCATTAACCCATACATCACCCAATTTAAAGTGATCATATTCTTCCAACTTAGCATATATGTAGATTCTCACATCTTCAGTATGAAGTACGTCATATGGAATCTTTGAGAACGCACCATTTGGGTCAGTCTCCATCAATTTGTTAAGGTGTCGCTTGAATTTTGGACGGGGTTGATCCACAACCTCAATAACATGTGGGCTAGCCATTTTACAACACTTTAAAATAGTTCTTAATAGAATTATGTAAATACCTTTCGATCACTTCCAGATAGGGGAACTTTGAAATGCTTTCCCTTGCTTCTTCGTTGCTCTTCTTTCTTCAAATGCTCGTTTGTAAATGACTTAGGTTGAATATGAAATCATTTATAAACCTTTTTTAACTGACCTAATTCGCATTGAATGCTTGATTTGATAAAGCTAATCAACCCTAATGGTATTGCACAGTCACCTTCAACAGTTCTGCAAACTTCCACAATATGACACTTTCCATCGGTGTCTTCTCCAATAAGTCAACCATGTCAACCTACACCTTATTCCAACATGCTGAAGCATCAACACCATTTCTCTGGCAAGGGATAAAATATATTTCGTTAATGCTCCCCCTAAGCCAAAGCTTTCTACTTAGTTTCCAAAGGAAGCATCTACACCAGATGCTGGCATAGACTCGGCCTTAACCTTTGTCTCTTCCTTCTTTTTCCAGATCTTGTTCATCTCTTTCTTCATCTCCACTAGATCAACCTTTTCTACTGGATCATTCTTCTTTACCGCATTATCCTTTCTCACATTCTTACATCTACAAAATTTGGAAATGTGTCCAGGTCTATTGCAATTGTAACATATGACATTCTTTTGAACAAGCTTACTTCCATTTACTCTGATTCTACATTGATTTGCATTATGCCCAAACCCATTGCATGTATAACAATAGCCTTTTAAAGATTGAAACATCATACCATTGTTATAGTCATTCAACATCTTATTTCTACATTCACTAGCTCTATGACCGAATCTTTTGCATGAAAAACAATGACCGAGGAAAGATGGAGCATTGTGATTCATTTTGCTTCTATATTCTATAGCCTTATGTCCAAATCTATTGCAAGAATAGCAGTAACCATTAAAAGACGGGTACCTATGTGCATTCGGTTATCTATTCGGTGGTTTCTTGAGTTCATTCTTCTTGTTCCAGACCTGTTTACCATTGTCCTTGTCATTCTTCTTTTCAGCCTAATTTGGAGTTTGATCTATCTTTGAGCTTTCACCTTTCTCAAACCCTAATCCTTCTTTGTCTTAGATCCTTCCTGGTTTACAATCATCTTATCAAGCATTGAAGTACTCTTCTTGAATTTATCTTCTTGACACTTTGCTTTTTTTAGATCTGATCTCAGGTTGACAACCTCTTGTTCCAACTTTGAACATTCTTTAGATTTGCTTCTCACCAAGGTTATTCTTCAATTCTTTTCCCTTCTTCAATTCTTTAATTTCCAATGGGGCACCATGTGTTGTTACAACTAAAAGAATGGAGAGGATTTTTTGTAGAGATTAAGTTGCATGGGCAATCAGTTGTTTGATTACACCGGCAAATTTTTCTACAAGGCATCCCTACATCATGTTGATATTCAAAAAAAAATGTATAAGCATACTATGGTATTCAATGACTTGCCTCTAAGATTACCTCCAAATAAAGGTTTTCAACACATCATAGAACTAGAACCAGATGTAAAAATAGTCATAATCACTCCATGCCATCACCGAAGAGGATATAAAGAGGAGATTGAGAAGGCCATAAAAGAACTTTTAGAAATGAGTTATTAATGCCTAGCTCCAATCCCTTTGCATCATAAGTAGTTCTTGTAAAAAAGAACGATGGTTTTATGCATATTTGCATTGATTACTAAGCATTGAACAAGAAGACCATCAAAAATAGATATTTTATACCCAAGATTGATGAGCTGATAGATAAACTACGTGAAGCTATGTACTTTTTGATGATCAATCTAAGGTCAAGTCATCATTAGATCCGTGTGCGAGGGGAAGATGTGCACAAAACAATGTTCAAATGTCATTTTGGACATCTAGAAATTTTGGTTATGGCTTTCATTTTAACTAATACTCTAGCTACTTTCTAGTCGTGTATAAATTATATATTCAACAAGCAATAAAGAAAATTTGTATTAGTTTTCTTTGATAATATATTAATTTATAGTAAAACCTAGGAAGAACATTTACAACACTTGGATATTGTTTTGGGTATTTTAAAACGGCAATCCTTTTATGCAAAGAAATTCAAATGTGAGTTTGTATTATTTGAGATCTTGTATTTGGGGCATATTGTAAGTGCGAAGGGTGTACAAGTGAATCCCCAAAAGATCCAAGCTATTTTAGATTGGCCACACCCTACTATATTAACATAGCTAAGAGGATTATTTGGTTTATGCAACTACTACAAGCAATTTGTCAAAAGGTTTTCTCAACTTACTACACCTTGGATAGATTTAACAAAGAAGGGAGTTTTTGAATGGACTATAACAACTCAAGAAACTTTTGAAAAAAAGGGGGTAATCAACTCATGCCCTGCACTTGTTATATCTAATTTATCTCTTCCATTTGTTGTAGAATGTGATGCTTCAAGAGAGGGAATAGGAGCTATTCCAACTCTGAGGAGGCATCCCATTGCCTTTGAAAGTAGAAAGTTGAACACACTAGAAAGAAATTACTCCATCTATGAAAAGAAAATGTTTGCTATCATGCATGCCCCAAAGAAGTTCAAGTAGTATTTAGTTTGTGGGAGATTTTTAGTGAAAACTGATTACAACAGTTTGAAGTTCTTTTTTAGCCAACATGATTTGAATGACCACCCATAGAAATGATAAGATAAATACAAGTTTACGAATTTGACATAAAGTATATGAAAGGAAAGAAAATTGTTGTTGTGGATGCTCTTTCTAAAATGCCTACTTTAAGCTCTCTTTCCACTATTTCTGGTTATTGGAAGATTTCTATTGTGGTTGAATATGCTAAAAACACAATTGTTACTAACATTCTTGATGAAGTAGTAATAGATGATACATATGAAGTAGCGGATGGACTCATCTTGTACAAAAACGTTTTTGTGGTCCCCGAATTGATGAAGATGAAAGAAAAGATATTAAGAGCAGTTCATGATACACCATTAGCAAGGCATTCATGATACTTCAAAACGTACAAGAAGATTCAAGAAAGGTTCTCATGGAAGAGCCTCAAGGAAGATGTCCTCAAACATATAAGGGAATGCACCACATACCAGCTAAAAAAAACGAACGTTTTTCTGACTGGAATGTTACATCCACTACAAATGTCAAACCAAAATTGGGATAGCATATTCATGGATTTCATCACAAGCCTCCCTAAAGTACATGATAAAGATTGCATTTATGTAGTTGTAGATAGATTGACAAAATATGCACATTTATTTGTCATTCCATCAAATTTCAAAGCTCCTCAAATGGCCGAACCAATTTTCAAAGAGGTGTTCAAGCTGCATGGACTACCTAAGAATATAGTTAGTGAAAAGGATAGCAGATTTGTGAGTGCCTTCTAGCAAAAAGTATTTCACTTGGTAAGCACAGAACCTACCCCTAGCACCAACTATCACCCCCAAACGAATGGCCAAACAAAATTTTGTAAGTGTATTGAGGGATACTTGAGGAACTATGCTTCAAATCAGCAATCAACATTGATTAAGTGGTTGCATTGGGAGAATACTAGTGTGTCTCCTTTCAAAGCTCTATATAGATATGATGCCCTAAACTTTGTTGATTTATTTTTTATAGATAGCAGGGTATTGGCAATAGGTGACTTGGTCAATCAAAGCCAAGAAATATTGAATCCACTTAAAGAACACCTATAGAATACCCAGAATCAGCAAAAAGTACATGGATATTTGCATCATATGAAGAGGTCTTCTGAGGTGAGAGACATGGTCTATTTAAGATTGCAACCTTACAAGAAATCCTCAATCAAAACAAGTGAAGCTGAAAAGCTTAAGCCCAAGTTATATGGGCCTTACAAAATTCTAAGAATAGGTGAAATGGCTTACAAGTTGGAACTTCCAAAAAATAGCAAGATCCATAATGTTTTTCATGTCTCATGTTTGAAAAAGGCCCTTCGACAGCACATAATGTACAGATTTGTACCTAGGGACAGCTTGGGATATCACTAGGTACAGATCTACCCTAAGACCAACACCAGTATGGTTAGGATTTAGTTATTTAGCCTTTATCCCACTGACCTCTACATGCCCCAAAAGATCACAACATAATGTCATTACCCCGTAATACTCACCTTTCAATCCATCTTCATCAAGCTCTCACAACCCAAGTCAAATGGTCATCAAAACAACATATTATATTTCCCACATTTATTAAATGGAGGCTAGGCCCGTCATTCAAAACTTGGCCGATTGTAGCCTCATTCTCCCCCCATACATCTAGAATGAATTACCAAAAGCAGGAATTGAACCTCAAGCATACTCTGCAAAGCAAGCTTGTCTGGCCATGAGGTTCAATATAATAAAGTAAGGATCCTTGAATGATTGACTAGCTCTAATGTGGCTTTTTCACAATGAATGGGAGTCAAATAAAGCGTAATAGCATGCTTCATCATGGAGGTTTCCTATCCAATATTGGAGAATACAAAATTCTCGTAAGTCCAAAAAGAGCTCCTATTTAGCAGATTTAGTTTGAAAGCCATATATGGCTTTGAGTGGGGAGAAATAAGCTCAGAGTTGTAAATAATTTTATTGATGGAAGGGGACAATCAGTTTCAAACGTTCTAGTATATAAACAGAAATAATTAACCTAAGATGACTCTCATCTCAGCTTATCTCTACATGGTAAGTGGTCAAAAACCTAGTCAAGAAGCAACTGCATTGAGATCTAGATGTAAAAGACTCTACCAGTGGCAATTTTTGTTTGACATTCTGAACATCGTAAAAGATCAAAAGTCCCAATTTCAACAAGAACTCCATCAAAGCCTCCCAATGCCAATAGCATAGCATACATCAAAGCTGGTTAGAAATCATATTTTGTGATTATGAAAATCAGCATGTCTCGAGTTCAAATACAGTTTCTGCCCTTACCTCAGTTGGAAAAATGAGGAGTGTCCATCAACCAATCTACATAGCCCCCATGCCCACTTAGGGCCAATTAGCCTCATGCATTGATCTCAGAGGCACTCCTCTCAACATCAAAATTTCCAAAGAGAACTTAGGCCAAAAATATGTTTTTCAAGCAGCCAATGTAATTTATGGTCACCATATGGAAATTTTAATAGAATTTTCTGATAAACTAGATAAAACCATATAAAACAGTTTGAAGAATTCCAGAAAGAGAACATTTGAGTTCTTGAGAAATCCCAGAATGAAAACATCTGTATTCTTCAGGAGATTCAAAAAATATCAAGTAAAAGTCAAGCCAAAGAACCTTAGTCGAAATAATAGATAATGTGCTAAGGTGCAGCAAAAGGTTAAGCAACAGATGGGAGTAAAGCCTCGACCCTACCCACTGAACTTCTATTCATCACCACCTAAACAGAGAAAGTCTTACAACATTGATGGCCCCACTTTTCTCACCCCCATCTTAAGGAAGCACTCCAGCATTATGCATAGGGATGCAAACCCCAGAAACAACGATGAGAAAATTGAAACTGCAGTGCCAAAGAGAGGGATGCAAGAAAAAGCATAAGTATCTCCTTCAAGCTTTTCTTAGGTGTTTCAGCCACTTTTTGTTTTAGTTGTTACTTCCATAATTTGTACAGTGACGAAGTATTATTCTACTATAAATTAAGTTGTCCCCAAACCCTAATGCTAGTAATTTGTACAGTGATGAAGTACTATTCTACTAAAAATACCATGGACAACCTCACTTGAATGTCTCAGTCCTCAGCATCAAACGTGAAAAGTAGACATAACTAATGCTTTAGGGCAATCTTAATAGAGATCAAGGCCAATCTCAAGCAATTTCCTCTTCTGTTTTTTGGAGTCACAGGCTATGAACTTTGCAGTCTCTAGTATAAGCAGAATAGTATTTTCCTATGTAATTTCTATCTTAGTTATTAATTAGAGTAAAGTAGTGTTTTTGTTTATCAAAAAAAGTTGTAGGAAAGCATAACTGCAGCAAGATTTTGATAGTTCAATTCTTTTCACACACTTCTTTGTCTAATTGGTGAGATAGCTTACCATTTTGCTTGTCAAGTCCTTCCCAATCTTCTCTACCTTTTTCACACGATTTAATTTCCTTTGAGAGAAAATCTTGCAAGAGTGCAATTCAAGGATGTGATCCATCTTAGAGAAGTCTACTGAACAATTTTACAAAGGTCAAGAAATTTCTTCTACCAAATTTGAAGTGTCTTCATATTTCTATCTTCTTTCAAGTGTAAAGCTAGAGTTGTCCTGATATTTGTTCTAAATTTCAGAAGGGACTCAATGGCTGCTCTTGATCATCTCCAAAAAAAAAATCAATATAGTCCAACTTGGAATGTGGTGAAGTGCCGTTCTCTTCATAACAAAAATAACCATATCCTGAGGTGGATTAATAAAGATGTTGATATCTTTGCTTGTGTTTGTACCACATTCCTCTATTGACCGGCGGCCAAGCCCTCCTTATGATTGTTGTTGGAAGACAACCTATACATGACAAGAAGGTGATGCGAAGGGAAATACATGTGATCATTGCATTATATATTACAATTAAGAATAGGTGTAATAGAACTAAATATAGGTTAGATCGATTGCCCCATCAGCTCTATGTCTAGCTTGCCCCTCATTTCTTCCTCCTAATTCTTTGCATACACACATGTGCGCGCGCGCGCACACACACACACACACTAGTGTAGCTGCCTGTGTAGACTTCAGGAGAACATAGAAATCAAATTTTCAATCTTTTCTACAACTTTTCTCATTTCAATTGAGGTGAAATATGTCTTAAAATCAAGATACTAAAAGATAACAAACAATAAAGAAATAGATGATGAAAAAAAGCCCAATGAAACCAACCCAACTGAAAAATCATTTATTAAAGGTAAAATCTTTTGCAAAAGCACAAAGAAACCATCATGGCAAAAATCAAAATGGGTAGACTAATAAAATGAAATAAAGTTAAATATAAGTCATAACAATGCAAAATGTATCATAAACAATGAAATAGATTTAGTGGCTCCACTTGAATGAAAATGAGGGAAACCCTTTTCAGTTTCCACACAAAAAAATAACCAAGGTTAAAATTAATTCCAAGGAATTTGACATGCAAATAAACAATGAAGGTCATATAACAAAACAAAAGCAACTCAAACTACCAAGTATGTTTCCCCACAATGATATTAGCAACAATTAAAAGAAATATCATTATACAAAGAAAATGTGAACAACCAAATCTAACCAAGAGAAAGCATATAGGCGTGTGTACATATCTGTTTGTGTGCATGCATATAAATGTACGTCTATATGTATGTATATTGCAAAAAAGAGAACCTGCCTTGAATAATCTAGCGAACAGAACTTTGGTCATCAAAAGTAAAACAAATAAGTCTGATGATGGTGTTCAAGGACGCAATGCCGCAATAGTATAGTAGCAGAAAATGAAAAGCAAAAGAATGAGACAATTACCATGTCAAAGATGATCAAGATAATCACCAAGAAGACTATCCTAGCTTAAGCAACAAATGCATCAATTTTAACTAAGGCTGAAAACGACCATGAAATACTACTGAAGTAGTCACAACAAATGAAGAAATGATCTGTAAACTGAGGTAGACATTCCCCAATCAGCTCATCAACAATGGATTTCCCGAATAGCTCGACTAAAGCCTCCTAATATGACTGTGTTTTACATACACATGTACCATATCCAATCAAGTTCATTATGCCAACAGGGAATCATCCAAAATAATGAGAATGGAGATGAAGCAAGAACGACAATGATTAAGACAGAATATACCCTGGAGAAACCCAAAATATGAGGAAAAACTCCAGCAAAGAGATATAAAATAGCCCCTTGTACCACCATCTCCAGTCAATTGCATGTAGATGAGTAACATGTCTGCAATGAGCTCTTGGCATGAACAAGCAAGCTTTACATCCACAACAATGTTTGCTGCTTCATCAAAACCTCGTTCTTCAGTATTTTCCCTGCAATACGATTTACTAACCACCCTTTTTCTTCTCTGTTTTTCAGTGCAATCTGTTCAACAAGGATCAATAAAATATTCAGACATGGTGCCTCTTGATTATCCAACGAAGCATTACTTTTTGCAAGGGAAGGGATGGTTTGCATCTTTCTATCATTCATGTCTGCTCTCCACCAAACAGTGTCACGTCTCATTAATCTTCATCCTTCTCCCCCAATATGCTCAGTTCTGAACATGTAGAGTGCAGATTCATTCTAGACAGCTTGGAGTGTCAAACACAGTCCAATTCAATGTATTTGACAGGAAAATTCAGCCCTTTTGCCAGTACTACATATATTATAATATTTTTCTCTCATCCTCAGCTAGATATTTATTTTATTATTATTTAATTGTTTCTATGCTGCCTATTCCCAACCATCAGCTATGTACGAGAGCCTGTTTGTTTCTTATTAATAAAATATTCTATTTATCACAAATCGTCTTGCAATTGTGATATACACATATAGTTTAGCTTTCTAGCTAAAATGTTATTACTGATTAGAATATAATTTAAATGTTATAACTTTAAAAAAGACAATTCCAAGAACACTATAAGTTGTAATATGACATATTATGTGCTAGGCATAACCTACACAATTGACCTTCAACTAATTGACAGAAAAAGGTTATTACTAACTGGTTGACAACAGAATACAAGGTACACACATACTCACAATGATATTAAATCTTGGCATGGACACTAAAAGATGGATATTGTATTGAATTGGCACTAGAATGCTCTCCACAATGAACCACAAACTTTGCAACATCTTTCACCCTGGGCAACAGTGAATCAAGCACCACACCTATCTACAACAAGTTAACATGGGTGTCTTTGGAGGACGTGACATGAACAATATAAGAGGTTACAAAAGAAAGCCCACCTTTGCACAAGGTGTGTCAAGTGTTTTTATAACTCTCCCAAGTCTTCTTGTGGTGGCAAAAGGAGTTCCAATTGTCAAGAATGGGAAATGAAAAATCAAAAACTCTTCAACTTTCCTTCTCAGACATACAGATTGTAACCATTGCAAAACAATAGTGGGGGCTAATGAAACCACTAAGGTTGATATGCAACCACCGGGACAGTTACAAAACTACCAAGTTGTTAACAAAACTGCTGTCTATTGAAAAATGGCAGTTTGATCACCAATTCCAATCTGCTATTTTCTGCCCCTGTAAGGATCACTGGTTTCTCTGGGATGTTCTAGAGCATCACAAAGTTGTCTTCTACACCAAGGACCAAGTCATTGGCTTTGAAACCACTGTATCATGTTTTCCAAACAATATGAAGTCTTACAACAGCTCTTGACTGAAAATGGCAACAATTGACCCTTTGGCCATGTTTCACAGATCTATTTTATGGATCAGGAAATGTGACAAAGCCTCATGGAAGTTCCAAAGACAAGAATGAAGAGAATTATATAGAATTTACAACAACCGTCAAACAAAAAAATTGTCAATTTTGACTCATATGTAAGCATCATTAAGAAATATTTGTACATTAAATAAGGTCCCACTATGAAACTGGAATAGAAGACATCAAGATCTTATGCACTATTAGTATAATTATTCATTACGACCTTCAATGGTCAATAATCAATGCTAATAACAGCAGTCGGCACATTCCTCTATTGACTGGAAAAATTCAACTTGTTATGCATGCTATTAGCAGCCAAGACATCCCCATGATGCCAATTTGTAGACAATCCTTACATGACAGGCTGGTGGTGCAAAGATGAGTAAATGTCATATATATTACAATGCAGGGAGACATATAATAGATATCACCAATAGTCTCATCAGCTCAATTCCCAGTTTGCATCCCATTTATTCCTACTTGCTATTTGTATCCCTATCATGTTAAGCACCTCTCATACATATACAAACACATATCCATGTGTGGGGCTGTGTAGATTTTATGAAAATATAGAGATCAGCTATTCTTAAATATCATCTAGTTCAATGGTAAAAGGTGATTTTAACCAATAAAACACATTCTAATGTGGATGAAGTGTATAATTGCTATCGATTGTTTGACCTTTGAACCAGATGATGTTTGGGTAGAATGATAGAAATCTTCGTTATAATTTTTTCCTTTTCAATTTAGGTGAAAGATGGTTTTTTTAAACACCAAAAGATAGCACAGCATAAAATAAATGTGGATAAAAAACCCAATAAATACAACCAAACTAACAAATAATTAAGCAGAGTGTAAAGCTATCGCAAAAGAAAGAAATTGAGCTTGGCAAAACAAAGAAGAATGATATAATAAAAGACAATTGAATAGGAGTTGTAAATGCATTTGTCATAAAATTTGAAAAATGAATAACATTTAGTAACTCTTTCACATGAATGAAAATGACCAGAACCTTTGACCACACCATAGTTCTAGGACTCGCTAAGTACTTGGCAAAACTCGTTGAACTCACGAGTCCCCTGGCTGGCCAAGACGAGTCAACCAGACTCAAGAGCGTCTCCGCAAATCTTGCTGAGTACTTGGCCGAGTCTCAGCATAAGACTCGCCGCGTCTCAGGCTCGGACTTCCAAGTCTCAAGCTTAGACTCTCGAGCTGCAAAGGTAATGTCTAAGCAACATTTTAAGTGAAAAAACCATAATTTTTTTCATTTTTAGCTCATATTCTCCCGTTTGACCAAGCCAAACATCGACCTAGCAAGAAAACAAGTTGAGAAGACAAAATTTTAGGATCGAACCCTCAAACAAGTAAGCAATTATTACTTTCTTTTTTTTGTTTTTTTTAATTTGAAAATTAAAAAGAAACTCGAAAAATTAAGGGAAATGTTGTCAAAATTTCTTCCATTTCCCCTCATCCCTTATTTCTTAACATTTTTAGCTTCTATTTGGATTCTATTTTTTTTTAAATAAATGCTTATCATTTTTCTTCTTGTTTTTTTTGCAAAACCTTGCTGACTTTTTTTTCCATTTTAAAACAGCAATGTCAACTTCAAGTTCAGCACAAATGTGTGGCAAAAAAAATCCTGCATGGAAGTATGGGATACCAGGAGCTATGAAGGGCCAAGTCAATTGTATTGAATGCAAGCAAAGTATGACAGGTGGAATTAATAGATTAAAATACCACCTTGCTAAAATACCTCGGCAAAATGTGAAGGCATGCACTAAGGTATCTGAAGAGGTTACTAGAGAGATGAATGCCTTGCTTGTTGAGTACGAAATGAAAAAAGTGGAAAAACAAAAGACAAGGAAGCATTAGCAGCAATCATGAATCAAAATGCATCTAGATTTATGCCTACGGATTCCGTTGTTGCCCAAACTCCAACCTTTCATCATCCACATTCATCTATTTGGTGACAGTCTTGAGGGTTCTTTTTCTACTTCTAGCTAGGTTCCTTCATCATCACCGAATTTCTTTGTTCCACGCAATGTTCCAAGAGCACAACCCTCACTTGAAGGTACCACTTGGAATAAAGAAAAGCACCATGAGGATAGGATGGCAGCAGCAAATTTTTGGTACTATAATAATTTACCCTTCAATGTGGCGAATAGCCCATATTGAGAAGGGTTGGTGAATGCATTAACAGTTGCAAGTAAGGGGTTTAAGAATCCAACAGCAAGAGAATTGAGAGGGCCATTGCTAGAGGAAGCCATAAAAAATACACGGCTTGTGATTGATGATCAAAAGAAAGTATGGCAAAGAAAAGGTTGTAGCATCTGATCAAATGGATGGACAGATGGACAAAATAGGACTCTTCTTAACTTTTTAGTGGCTTCTAATGGCACATTGGTGTTATGGAAGTCTATGGAAGCCTCACATGAAGTCAAAAATGTTGAGACTTTGCGCCATCTATTGGATGGTGTGGCCCAAGAGGTTGGGGTTGAGAATGTTGTCCAACTTATCACGGACAACGCAGCAGCATATATAGCCGCAAGGAAACTTATTATGGAGAAGCATCCAACTATTTCATGGACTTTTTGTGATGCACATTGCTTGGATTTGTTGTTAGAGGACATTGGGAAGATTGGATGTGTCAAAAGTGTGGTTGAAGATGCTAAACAAGTTACCAAATTTATCTACAACCATACTTGGGTCCCATCTTTGATGATAAAACACACAAATGGCAAGGAGCTTGTGCGACAGGGGTGACACGATTGGCTAGCCACTTCCTCACTTTGCAAAGCACTCTTTCCGCAATTCCTCATCTCAAGCAAATGTGTGTGTTTGATGCTTGGTTGGAGTCCCCATTTTCCAAAAAAGTTTTAAGGGGAGAAAACTGCAAGAACATTTTTTGATGACTTATTCATCAAAAATGGAGAGGAGTTAATCAAGGTAAGTAACATACAAACATAAAATTTATACAAAATAATGTATTTGCTGTTATTTTAGGGGTTAATTTTGTAATAATTCCAAATTTGTTTTCATTTTTTTAGGCGACAGAACCTTTGGTCAAGGTTCTTCATATGGTGGATGGAGATGGCATGCCGATGGGTTTCCTTTATTAGGCCATGGATAAGGAGAAAGAGGCCATTTTGCATTACTATGGTGGAAACAGAAAAAAATATGAAATCATTTGGCGCATTCATTGATCATAGGTGGACAAACCAACTCCACCAGCCGATACATGCCTTAGCCTACTACCTAAACCCAAAATTCTACTTCCCTAATTCATTTAAGGCTGATGAGGAGGTCATGGAAGGTGTCATTTCATGCATCGATAAGATGGTGCCAAATGCTAAGATGAAAGATAAAGTTCTTGATGAGTTGGAGGTAAGATTTACTATATCTTCTTTATGAATTTGGCAATGTTGACTCTCTAGAAACATCCATTTCACATACATAATAATCAACTTGCTATATTTCATCCATCTATTCAAGGTCTACAATGGTGTAGAGGGGACTCTTTTCTTCAACTCAAGCAATTCAAAGGAGAGAAAAACAACAACCAGGTAAAAAAATTAGTTCAATACTACAAGTAGAAATTAGAAACTTGATTCTTATATTTTTTACTTAATTCTTATGTTTTTGAAATGTTTTTTTCTAGATTTATGGTGGGAGAATTATGGTGTTGGCACAACAAATCTTCAAAGGCTAGCCATCCATATTTGTCCCAGCCTTGTAGTGCTTCTAGGTGTGAATGCAATTGGAGCTTATTTAAGAGCATTCACATGAAGAGTAACAAGTTGACCTAGGAGCGCCTCAATGATCTTGTCTTCGTTCGGTACACCTTTCGCCTTGGAACTAGAAAGGTGAAAGGAAATTCACATGATTCCATCGACTTGGATGAGATTGATCCTCATAGTGAATGGACCATCAATGAACAAGATGATGTCCTCCTTACTAATGAAGATCTTGTAGAGTTTGAGGAGCACCAGAAGCAGCAAAGTTGGATGCAATGGCGGAAAAGGAAGGCACTTTTGAAGAAACAATCTATCATTGTTTTGATATTGTAGAACCTTCTAGTTTGAGGCCTAAAAAATTAAGTTACATTAGGAGGGGAAAAAGGAAGATATAGATTGTATTTGTTTGTTTATTTCATTTTGACATATCATTATATGTAAACAATTATAAATTGATAATGTTGTTATACATTTGAAACTATGAAATTTCAAATTTTGAGAGTTTGAGGCTCGTATGACATGTATAATGCTTGAATTATGACAAATTGATAGTCAAATTAGGCTTTTATGTTGTCTAAATGCATTAATTTCTTCTTCTTTTTGTGTAATTATAAGTTTTTTTTGTTGAGTCTGTGCTAAGTCCCCAGTCCAAGTCAAAATTTTGGGCTGTTGAGTCGAGTCTTAGTCTGAGTCCTAAAACTATGGACCACACAATAAAATAATCAAGCTTAAAATCAATTCCAAGGAATTGAGGCAAAAATAGAAAATAAATAAAAATTAAAAAAAGATCACATCAACAAAGCAAAAGCAACTCAAACTACTTAGTCCCGCATGGTAATATGTGCAATAATTGAACTAGACACCATTTTACAATGAAAATGTGTAAAATTCAGTGTTCCACGGGGTTTCGGGGACAAGGACGGGGGGACAGCAGGGGACGGGGGACAGGGGGGTCTAAGTTTGGGGGACGGTGGCCGAGGGGGTGGCAGGGTGCTGAAATACATATAGTACTTGAAAAAATAGTTATAAAAAGATGTATAAGTATAAGAATTATACATCTTGGAGACAACTAGGAGTCCCTTAGACGTCTTGAGGACACCCCAACGTCCTTGAAGTCTTAGCGACGTCTTGGAGATAGTGACATTGGTGGTGGGATGGTGGCGATGGTGGTGGGCTGGTGGGGGAACGTCCCCCCCAAGTCCCCAAGTCTTCGAGACATCCCCGTCTAGGAAACGCGAGGTTTTTTGGGGGGAACGTGTTCTCGTGGAACACTAGTAAAATTACATTAACGACCAAACCTAACCAAGAGAAACCATACACATATATGTACATATATGTTTGTATGCATGCATATATATTCATATATGTATATTTGTATATATACTACAAAAAGGAAACACACTCTAAATACTAGAGAATATAAATTTGGTCATCAAAAAAAAATGATAGATGGTAGTTTTCAAGAATGAGATAACACAATAAATGATAATACTTAATAAAGGAAAAAGAATAAAAGAAATTACCATGATAAAGATCATCCAGATAATGCATATGCATTCATGTATAAATGTATGTACATTTGTATATATATTGCAAAAAGGAAACATACTTAAAATACTCGAGAATATAAATTTGGTCATCAAACAAATAAGATGGATGGTGGTTTCCAAGAATGAGATAACAAAATACATGACAATACTTAATAATGTTAAAGTAATTATTAGTCATAGGCTTTAATAAAGTCATTCCAACTTTAGGATATACTTTATGCTTTATTTTCTTTTAGTATTTTCTTTTTATCTATCTCACATTCATAATTTGGTTTGTTGTCCTTCATTATACTCCAATATAAGAAAGCTTTCACTTTTTATTTAATAAATAAATATCTTTGTTACCTTTATGTTCTTGATTTATATAATATGGCATTAAAGCTTAGCTAGAGCCACAAACTCTATGAGAGCATGAAGACCTAGGGACTACTACCAGCTAAGATGGTTCAAGGAATTGTCAGTGTAACATAGTAAACAACCAACAAAAAAAATTGTAGACCATACCATATCATCCAAGATTTGCACGGATTCACAGGTTGAATTTTATTAAATCATGAATTATTTTGGAAGCTAAACATCATAGACATTTTCAAGGAAAATCATGGATTTTTTTTTGAAAAATAATCATTGATACATATAACCATCTTAGATCACAGTAATGGAAGATAATTATGTCCAAAAAATTCAACAACTTTTGTACTAAACATAGTATCCAAAAGACGGATCCTACACCCTACACTCCACAACAAAATGGAGTGGTTGAGAGGCAAAATCGCACTACCACAAAGATGGTTCAATGTATGATGTAGAAGAGGATTGTTCCCAAGAGGTTTTGGGTTGAGGCAGTATTTACAACAATTATCTGCTAAACAAATTTCCAACATAGGCAATGAAGTAGAAGACCCCAACGGAAGCATGGTCTAGGACGAAGCCCAAAGTAAGTCATCTTAAGGTTTCTGGTTCCACTACTTAGGCCTAAATTTCAGGTGAGAAGAGAACCAAGTTAGATCCCAAGAGTAAGAAATTGATGATTACTGGGTACAGGAACACTAATAAGGCTTATAGGCTTGTTGATGTTAATATAAACTATGTGACCTTCTACTAAGATATCGTTGTTGATGAAGAAACTAGACCTTTCTAGACTTCTCTAGACTTTAAAATTATCCAAGAACAAACTTTTATGGCAAAGGATTTAGGTGTTCAAATTCAAATGCTCCACTTGAAGAGGGGGAGGATTTCAAGCATAAGGAATCTCCCAAGCAAGTAATAGTCCTAGAATTCATTGATGATAATCTAAATCAGCATTTAGATGACAGGGGTACAGGTAGCCCAAGTCATAGTGACAACACTTATTTGGATCAAGAGGATCCTAAGAA
>VDFB02178063.1:0-12818 GCA_007258455.2 Sequoia sempervirens | reverse complement strand
GATGTAGTAGTGGATTCTCCAGAAAGTTGTGTAACAGAACACAACGCTACTTCATCTTCTTCACAGGAGATATGCAGAGTATCATCTAGTTGGGAGATGGATGATTCAGATCAGCATGAAGTGGTCGCACAGTTTGTGAATAATCCATTATTTGAGTCTAATGTTGGATTAGTCTATGATAATCCACTCTTCGAGTTGGATGCTAATCACACTTCTGATATTAGTTCGGTTTTGGGCAATGATCGCAGTGTTTGGGATCTTTCCAGTGCATCAAGATTCCAAACAAGGGTCACGGAGGAGTTTTACAGTGTGTACACAGTGAGAAGTGCTTACAGTTTTTCCTTTGATCCACCTGTACATGATTTGTATTTGATGCACAATTCTTGTGTGCATGACGATTCTCTTTGCACAATCGAGGGAAGCAAATCATTTTTGTGCTCAGAGTTACCATCTTCAGAAGATGAGACTGGAGGTTGCAAGTATTTGACTCAGTTGTTTGCAGGGGATTACTTGTAGGATCAGAGGTTGGATTACCATCATGTTGGTGAGTACCTGACAGAGTTTGCCACTTCTGGGTTTCAATGGGAGACAGGGCTTCCAGGAGGTTGTAGTGGTAGTAGGTATGATGGCTTGGTTAGTTATCACACCATGGGAATTTAGCAGGAGTTGTAGAGAGATATTGTGTTACAGGCGCTTCCAGATGTTCTTATCTCCACATGACGGATGGATGTGAGGTTCGGTATTTTTGCGATCCAGGCGACAATAGGTTTGGCATTGTGTATTGGACGGGTCCCATTGGGTTGCTTCTCTATCTGCAGCATGGTGAAGTTGAGATCAAATTTGAGCAGTGGAAGTCTGAGGGTGTTTTTCATAGCAGACTTCCATTTTGGATTTGGGATCCAGGAATATATTGTTGGACACTCTTTAGTGCATTGTGGGATCCTTCGAGTGCATCAGGGTTCCAGTCAAGGTTTACTAGGGACTATTGCCTGGGGGTACATGATGTGGATTGCTTGCAATTTCACTTTTGACCCTCATGTACATGAATTGTTTCAGATGCAGAGTTCTAATGCGCATGTGTTGGACAATCTGTATAACATCTCACCTTGCACAGATATGGGAGGCAAACCTTATCGACATTTAGAGTTTCTTCCTCCTGAGGCTCATGCTCCTGAAATACATGACACCGAATATGCAGTTGGATACAATGATTTGTCAATTGTTCATATGTTGGTGCTTCAGGAGTCAGTTATGGTTGTGAGTCGATGCGTCCTCCTTGGGATCAGGTGAGTGATCTTTCAAGGTTTTGTTGGTACATTGTCAGAGCCGCTAATGAAATGTGACTGTGGTTCCCTTTTAGCTCCAGTTCACCTCTTGATGATTTTATTTTATTAGCCAATCTCCTCGCGATATTGATGCAGAAGTTTAGAGGGTCTTGTTTGGCAAGTATATCGCTGAGGGTTTTCTCTAGAGCTTTGGGTGTCTGTGATTGCCTTTTGTTTGGGTGCCGCATTGGTACACACTTTTACTAGCTTTTAGTAAGTCATTCGGCCATGAAACAGTCCAAGAGCCGTGACAGTGGCACCGATCGTTGTGGAAGTAAAAGGATCCCGGCTGGCCATTTTAGCTAAAACAAGGATTAATGTTGTTATATTCATTTAAATTTCATTTATTAAAGGTGACTTTAATAATAATTAATCATTAAAAATATATTATAAAGTTATATTATAACTTTATGTCTAAAGGGGGGCATTTAATGACTTAAAATACATTAAATGATTAATTAAATAGGCGCTCACTTTGAGGAATTATTTTATAAAGTTATAAAGTGCACATTTAATATTATTTTAAATGATTAAAAAGGAAGCTTCGAGAGGATCGACCTCTTCTTGGAGAAAATATATAAAAGGGATCAACCAAATGTTATTATTCATTCAGGATTTTGATATTTAGCTTTTGAAGAGTTTCACTGTGGAGAAGAAGAAACCTAGGGTTTCTGCAATTTCTGCATATTTTGGCATTGGAGAGCGTAGCTTCTTCATTGTATCGGCTACCTAAGGGTGTGAAAGACCATCTAAAGGCTACTTGTGGATTGGCTTCATTCAGGAGTCAACATTGGGCATCATTGGAGGATTTCTCAAGGGTTTCAAAAGATAAACATTTACAGATCAGAAGTTGATATTCGGGTATGATCAATCTTATTGTAAATTCAAAGCAATAAATAATCAAAGTTGATCATTTGATATTTTAGCTTTCAGCATTTCTCTTTGGCATTTGCTTTGCAGTTTTATGCATTTCTTGATAAATATTTCGAAAACTTGAAAAAACGAGAAAATCAGATCAGCAGTTGCAAAGAATTTTATATTTGGGAGAATAAGGGTTCTTACACAAAACAAGTTTGCTTTGAGTGCAGACCAATTCTGACCCCAGCATGGGTCTCATCCTCCACCCAATCTATCACTTGTCATGAGCTTCCAATGATTAAAATAATCCATAATTGATTGCATTATTGGGTTACATGATCGTAGAATTCATTGAATATGATCGTATTTTTCATTGGAATGTAATTTATGCTCTGTTGGTTCACTGCAAACAATAGTAAACTAGAACTAGAAGAGGTACAGCATCCTAAAATGCTGTTTATAATCCCTGACAATTCCATACAATTTTCTATGGTGGTTTATATACAAGGAATCATGACAATATGATACACTCAAATCAATAGCTCTTTTTGAAATGGTTGTATCAGTATGTAGTTGCATGGTATGCAGCTTTCTTTCAGTACCAGGATACGTCAAATTCACATCAAGATATGATTTTCAAAGACAGTTAATAGATGGGACATCTCCTGGAATGCATTTTTAGGTATGGCAAGCAGTTGATAGGGCATTTTTCTACTGTTGCAGTTTTGAGTAACTGAGTAGGATGTGCAGCACAAATTTCCAACTTGAGAATAGGTAGAAACTGAGATTATATGTTCCATTATTTTTCATTTTATCACAGACATGGGTATAATGGATACTGATACTAAAAGCATGCCACATATTTCAAAGGACCATGATAACAAATTACTTTCTTTTTATTCATCTAGATTATTTAGTCTATGGAAACTCCCAGCTATGTTTCTAGACTCTACAATTGTCAAAGAAGCATATATTAGCAAGTCATAGGTTCTTAGGCCCCACCAAAATAAATGCAGAGATGTAAAACTGAGGCAGAAACACACCTCAAGCATTATAACCCAACATGGCTGTTCATTTACATTACCTGCATCATGCAGCACAAAACAATGATTATGAAGAATTATGCCACTTCAATCACAAAAAAGTTTCTTTCTAAAGCATTTTTATGTCAACTATGATACTAGATCTACCATCTTATTGGCTAAGTGTCAAAATGTGTCTTTGTATCTAAGCGTTGGTATGTACGTACTTACATATATACATGAAGATGTGTGTGTGTATACATCAACAAGCATATATCTATAGATAGATGCAGACATATGCATATCTATCTATCTATCTATAACACATGCACATGTATGTGTACGTGTATGTGTGTGTGTGTGTGTGTGTGAGAGAGAGAGAGAGAGAGAGAGTAACTTGTATTAAATTAAAGAAAAAATTACAGAATCAAATTTCTTGTACACCTACAAAACTTTGTTTATTGGCGTCCATTTTGCAAGTTTTATCATGTTATTCTGAAATGATTATTTCTTGGGCGTCATGGTTATCACTTCTCATTGTTTTCGTATGTCATAGGTGAAATCCATCATTCTAGGAACACATTGATTGTTTTCATTGAGATGATGGATGAATGTCAACTCTAGAAGTCATGGTCTATATCAAAAAGTTGTCAAAGCAATTAAATTCACTAAGTCTAATAGAAACTCGCAAGACAACTCCTAGGGTGTACCTTGTCAGGGTTGGAAAAAGCGACTAAGTACCAAATATAGTTACAAACCCAAAAGTGCGCGCTTTGGGTGTGCCTGCCATGGCTTAGAGCCTAAGTGACCCTAGGTTTGTACTTTGGGTATTAGTGCCAAAAATAATAAAATTCACCAAGTCAAAAAGAAAAAAAAAGTGGCTAAGTTATGAAAAGCATGTGCTTTTCTTGTTGGGACCAAAATTTTAGTGGCAAAAGACCTCCAAATGTGCACTTCCACTCGGTGAACCACCTGCATAAGTGTGCTTTGGAAAAATTGTATTCATTGACAATCGGTGATGAGACTTTGTTTTTGATCATTTGAATGCTTTCAATATCATTGTAAATTAATTGGAATCTATAAATGTAAACATGGATGAAGTGGATAGATGTATAACATTGTTTTGTTCCCTTCCAGATTCATGGAATAATCATGTCATGGCAATTAGCACTACTACAAAGTCACAACTTGACGAAGTGGTGACTTCTCTATTGTCAAAGGAGATGAGATGAAAAATGATGAATGGTGATGAAAAGAATGCCCTCATGGTGAGAAGAAGATCCAAATAGAATGTGAAGTAAAAAGGAGAGAGAGAGAGAGAGAGAGAGAGAGAGAGAGAGATCTATACCCAAAGGCAAGTCTCGTAACAAGTCAAAATTAAAGTGTTGGATGATGATACTCCAACTAACTCAAATCCCTCCAGTGAAGAAATGATGTTTTTAATACTTCCTCTTGAATGCATGGGAAATTAGAATAAACCAATAAGCATTAAAAACAACGTTGAGAACACTACTCTAATACATGCAAACCTCCATTTGAATTTCGTACAATGTGCTCTTGATATCGAAGATATAAGGGTGTTGTCACTTCACTAGCATAACAAATAGCATTATTTGGACTATAAAATTAATAATATAACTTTGCATTGAAAATTGCTAATGAAAAGGATGAAATTGAGGATGATTTTATAGATTTTTGGAGGATTAGATGGATGGCTTAGATTAAATCTTGAATCAAAAATCTGATCCATGATTGATGAATGTGATGAGGAGAGGTGGCAATCATGGAGGAGTTGCAAATTATTTTAATTTTTAACTAAAATAACGATTATTAGTCAACTAAATTTGATGAGTGAGTGAATTGGATTGATTGGTGAGTTAGAGGGAGTTAACTAATTGCATGGAGAATATATTGGGTGAGTTGATTGAGTGCATAAAGGAGTTTTGAGATTGCATGAAGGAGTTGACTAAGTGTATAAAAGTTAAGTGACTTGATTGATTAGTTGACTTATTAGATGAATGACTCAACTAATTTTGATTGATTAGTTAACTAAATTAGGTGGAATATAGAATTTAAATTATTTATTTGTGGATAATGTGAGAAACAACTCATTTTATTTATTTAAATAAAAGAGAGAAATTAGCCCAATTTTAGTAAATAAAATGAATTATTTAATCAAATGATAATGATTAATGGATGATAACGAATTTTAAAAAAAAAAAGATAAAATAAAAATGGATATTGGAGAATAATGTTAACAATGTGATCATAGCGAAGCCAGACTTATTTTGGTGTCTACACCTCTAATGTCCATGTATGTGATGACACTTGATTGATTGATTCTAGAGTATCTTGACACAACTCACAACGAAAGGTTTATAAGTTCCGAAAATTTAAGTGGAAGTGAAGTGTATCTTGTTGATAACACTACCAATAAGATAATAGGGAGTCAGAAGGTTAATTTGTGTGGGTTTGAAGGCCTTTATTTTTGCCCCTCAAACCACTAGGGGCTCTACTCCTTGACCTCCACAAGAGGCGTCGTCCCCCAACCCCACTAGGACCTCAATCCCCAAAACTACCACCCACCACCAGCTCATTACTGTCCCCCCCATCCTCAAGACCCATCAGCTAGTTTCACTAATGCCCACCTTAATATAGATAGATCATAGATTCTTATTCACAATGTAAAGAAATACATACATGATTAATGCATTTTCTTGTTATTTGCATTTTGCTAGGCTTTATTTCCATTTTCTGGCTTCTGAAATCTGAAATATAATATGGCATCTACGTGTAGGAGACCTAACAAGTCTAAAGACTTGTTTTTTGGTCAATGATATGTATTGAACTCTAATCTTTATTTAAAAAATTAAATATGAAGGAAATCAGTAATATGTGTGTTTTTTAAGAATTTTTTTAAAAAAGTTATGTATTTTTAAATGTTTGATAAATTTGTAAAGTTTTTCTCCAAAATTTTACCAACTCTCAAGTTTTTAAAATTTTTGGATCAGCCAAGTTATTGTCAAGTCTAAGTTCTTAAACAATAGCCAAAGCATAACAGCAGCTACACAACTAACAAAAACTGCCACAGCTTGATTAAAACACCCACAAAGAGAGTTTGTTGTAGCATCAACAAAAGTTGAAAGGTTTCTCACAATTAAAACATCATTTGGGAGCAGAAATTGAATTGTTATTGGAAACTCAAATGCCCTAGACTGCTATTATTCCAATTATGGCACAAACAAGGAAAGGAGGAACATGTTTAGCATGAGGAATAAATAACAAAACGAGAGAGGGAAAAATAATTTCCTTTATGGAAGGAAAAAAAAGGATACTGCAATGTAGTGTAGCAGATTCCTGTTGACGTGGTTTTTGTGACCGCACCAAACAGCAGAACAAAATAGTCCGAAGGCTACTCCGTTCTCTCTTGATCAAAGTATTCCGTGTGCTAAGATTGCGAGATAGATCACACGTTCAACTCCAAGGTTCGAAATACTTGGGAACACCCTCGGTTGGTTGATGTGTATTGGCGTGTGTTCTTACGGGGACTTACAATTGTTGGGGTTCTTAGGTTAGCGATTTGGTGCAGCGTATGCTTCAGGGGTTCTGCGTGTATGATTTGGCGGTTGTTTCCCTAAAGCTAATTGGAAATGTCGTGAAAGTAAAGAGGCCGGAAACTTATATCTAGTATTATTCGTCACGGGGACATGTAGACTCAATTTTGGCGAACTTCAACAGCGAATTTCCACTAACCTCCATTCCGGACTGACCCACCGGTAAAATTATTTTAATCTTCAAAGGGATAGCAAGAATGTTCAAATTATAATTTGGCATCGTACACCTCAAAGCGTATATAAGTACACAATCTATTCAGTTAAACTCAAGATAATTTCCAGTCGACCACGCAAGGCGAACTTATCATCAACAAGCCGCTAGTGGTATGGAATGAAAAGAAGCTACCTCAATAAAACACCACACATCAAAGGAAACTACTTGCATGAAATGAGAATTAAGCTACTTGGATCCGAAAGGAAGAAGAGACCTTGCTAGCTATTCATGACAAGACGAATTCCACCATCAATGAAAAGATCTATTATCATGAAAGTGTTACACAACAATCTCCACAAAAGTTTTCAAAGGGAAAACTTTCTTTCTTCTCCACACTAAGCAAAATGTCTACTATGCTCTACTCTCTAGTCTCCAATCTCTAGCTCAATTCTGATTCTAATCTCTATTCTAATGAATTACAAATGAGGGGGACTCCCCCTTTTATAGATAGCCCGGTCCCAAAAGACGGCTAGGGTTACAATCAATAGAGTGGCCAAAATCGCGCCACCTCAGCCCTAACCCTAAAAACTGCCAGAATGGGGAGTGGTATATTAAATGAATCGAAGATTCCCACTCACTCCCAAAAATAGTAAAGGCAATAAATGCCCACAATCAGTCTTCTAGAAGATCCTCGTCCAGCAGTGCATTCCCGTTCTCCTTCTCTTTAGCTGCAAACTCAACAAATCTCGCCAAGTGGGCTCGGCCTCTGATGGGTGGAACCTTACAATCTAGGTGAAACTCTAAGCTGCTGTGGCCAGATATGCTCATGCCTTGTACAAGATACACTGCTCCAAGGCAACCAAGGGAATCACTGCGTTATACGAGATCAGAAATGGAGAAATTGCAGAAGTGTTCTCGAAATCATCTGTCACGAGGTCTTAACCTCACGAAGAAGGTGCGACCTACCCCTCAAACTATCGAAAGCATTAAACCTCAATACGGATTCAACGCCCAGCAAATATGGCCTCAAGAATGTTTGAACTCCATCCAATGAAATTATGGGCATAGCCTTATGTATCCCAGCTGAATCCGCTTTGTCTTGGCGATCGTGAAACCGCTTGGGTGATGCAGCTGAAGGGGGTACCGGAGAAGAGAATTAGGTACTTTGTCATTCTCACGGATGACGCACCTCCATCAATCGACGATGCGCCGGGGACGTACCTCCAATGTCTCCAGAGCGTATGGAATTACCAACTTACGATGGGCAATCTCCCCAGCATGATCAACGCCTCCATCCGTGCTAAAATGCTAGAGGCTGTAGAAAGCAAAAAGCAAGGTCCTCCATAAACTTCTCGTCTCGGCCACGGGAACCCACGCTGACCGCTGCATTGCCGTGCGCCTAACTCCATTGACCAGCGATTGACTCTCTAGGTATCTCTGGCGGAGGCTCTATCTTTGGAATCACTTCGAGACAACTGTTGTACGTATCCAATCAAGGCCTTATGTTCTCTTTTCAATCTTTTATACTTTCCTTCCTTCTTGAATAACCTATCTTTGAGGGCGAGGTAGGAGTTATCACACTCCTCTACAATCTGTGCACCAGTGGGGCGTCCTAAATCCAAAGTCGTGACCACATAATTCTCAGGCACTGCTTCGTTTCGGTCACAATCAACTTGAGGCACGACAACGTGAAGAGTGCGAGAGCCATCCTCTTCAGTGGAGATCTTCGAAAATTTTCTTGCTTTCTTCTTCTGTGGAGGTGCACTGATCCTGTTAAAAAATTCTTCCATCTCAACTGCCGGATCAATCTCCTCACTGGGGCTTCTCCTCATCCTATCCTTAAGCCAATCAGGCACATTGTACCGTATATCGAAGGGCTCCTGTTCCTGTGCCTCTACCTCTCTAACTTGCTCAACCTCTATATCATTCTGGTGAGGCTCATCGTCTTCAAGTGTTGAGTCGAAGAACCTATCATCATCATCATCGTTAAGCGCCTCCAGCTCTGGTGGCAATGCTGGTCGAACAGCTGGTTGGCGGACGTTTCGCAACCGACGCGGTTGGACAGGCCGGACGGGCGTGGGACGGATGAACAGGCGGAATCGTCGGACTCGAATGTTGGGATCTCCATCAGTCCATAAGTCAAAGCAATTGACCTACTCTTCCAACTTTGTTCCTGCGCTTCCTATCGGCCCATTGCCCTGAGTGAATGTCGGGCCCAGGAATAGAAAGTGACCCAAATCGACCTGCAGATTGGAGCCAATCCCAGGAGGGGTGGAAGTGGAGTATCTTCTTGCTGGCAATCCGGACAGCGTCCATATCCTCGTCACACAGTGCGGAACCGGGACAACTACCTCCACGATCAAAGTAATTGGCAACCGAGAGAACATTCTTTTCCTGAATTCAATCTCATCTGATGCATCAGCCCAGTAATCCTCAATATTTGCTTTATGTTTAAATTCTTCTGACAGTACCCATTTGATGTTGTGATGTGGATCATAGTGCTGTCGGCTGGTGTGATAGGAAACGTGATAAAATTGAAGCTCACTTTCCGCCTCTCTAGCTGCCTGCATTGAAGGACACACCTCATCCGAGTTGCCCATGACAATTGGGAATTCAATCCCTCCCTTCTTTTTCTTTTGAATTTTATCATAGGCAATCAATTGCCTAGATATCTCTAACATTAAAATTCTATCCGTAGGGTACTTAGGCAGCCTATATGGGTACGATGAAAAACCTTGCAGCCTAATATAAGAAAACTTTGGAAACTGAATGAACCAGCACCCATACCTTTCAATCAACTCTTGGGCCTCTCTCGAGATTCTGTAATGCAACTGCTCCTGAAGCAATCTCGTGATATGCATGGTGAAGGCATCGTTGACACGCTTGTAATGAGTAGTGCTAGCCAGGTGTAACTGCGGACAAGCGTCATGGATTTTAAATTGGTGAGAGCCACAACCAACAGGCTCTTTGTAAGAAATTCCTCTATACTTCGTCATACGAGCCAACATATAAATGATGTAAGAGCTGATGTAAAATGTCTTCGTCCTTCTAAGGCTCAGGAGCTGCTCATGCAAATTATCACTGGTCATCTCGGCCCAGTTGACGTAGTCTTTCCCTTCCAGCACGAGGTTGATGTAATAAAACATCCAAGGCTCGAAAATAAAGGACTGTGGGCAACCACCAACTCTGCTCAGCATCATGATGAGGTCACAGTATTCTTGCTTCAAGTCATCCGCTATGATTTGCTTTGGCAGCTTCGTACGAGAAGGCTTGGGAGTGCTCATCCAGTGAGTGTTAATTGTCTCCGTGCATCTCTCGAATGCAGAAGCGTACATTCGCTCAGCTCGCTCTCTGGATTTGTAAACCATGTTCCTGTGCACCGGGATCCCGAAAGCTTCACCAATGGCAGCAGGAGTAAGATTGGCTAGCACTTGGCCGTCTGGTGACATGATCGATCTGTGATCCTTCTCATAGTAATTGGCGCACTCCATCATCAGCTCCGAACACTGAATGGCTGGTGGGAAACCAGCAGCTGCATATAATCCGCTTCGAACAATATTGTGCGAAGTGGTCGAAGGTCGATGACTTCCAATCCCCAACATTCTGTTCTTGAAGGCCTCAAGGTTGACGGAGCCCAAGTTGGTGTCGGTCAGCTTGCCCAACTTCGAAATGAACTTTGACTATGGCATGAATGTTTTGCTCAGCTTCTTGATCACAGCCTGTCTGGATGCACCATTGTTATCTTTGCCAGTCGCCCTTGCCTCAGCCATCTGCAAACAATAAACATTCATTAGCAAATTAATTTATAAAATAAGATATTGTGTAGGGGCTGCAGTCGAGTTCTAGAACATTTCCAATTCGCAAACCTCAGCTTCCTCTCTTGAACTTCAACACTTAGAAAAAGTTTATAAGTAAACTTCAGTGACTTCACTACTTCAATCAGCAATCTTCAATCTTTAATGGAATCGCCCACTAGTAATCAGCAACTTGAACTTTGATAAATTTGGACTTCACACTTGGCAAGTGCGCACCTCACAAACTCCAGCAACTTTGAATACACACTTCTTCAATCAACAAGTTCGCACCTTTTAAATTCTTTGAGATCTCTCACCTCAAGGCGTCCCTCCTAGCTCTGGCAACTTCAAATCTCAGCAACAAACTAAGCTTCAGCAATCAGCAAGTGCGCCCCTTTTGGTTTCAGCAAAATTTCGAACTTTCAACACTTGCATAGGGAACTCAAGGCGTCCTTCTCCAGAAGTCTCAGCAATTTCAATTTTGAACTTCAGCAAACTCCAGTCCTCAGCAAAATTTCGAACTCTTCAAGCTTCAGCAATTCTTAGCAACAATCTTCAGAGCAAATTCGACTTCTTCAACTGTGAAAAGTAAGTGAGAAACTTCTTCATTTTATAGCCAAAAATCGAATTCTAGAAGGAGCCAATTATAGCCAGTACATTTAATTTCCGCTACTCCACTTCAAGAATTCGAATTTTCCCTCTCTGGTATTTCTGACACTTGTCCGAGAATCTTAATCTTCTAGAAGTTCAACCTTGACTGGCATCTTTGAATTTATTTTCGAAAAATTTAATTTAAATTCATCTTTTTAATTCACCAGCCGGAACTCTGTCACTTGAATTCGAATTTAACTTCTCATCAGCTCTGGAAAATTTATCATCGAAGAATTCAATCAAAATCATCTAGGCAACTCATCTCGAATTCATCATTCAAATCACTTCCTTGTCAAGAGTCGTTTTATTCAAATTTGCCTTAGAGAATTTTAAATTTTCCCTTAGGAAAATTTCACAATTTTGAGCACTGATTAAATTCTTCACTGAAAAAGTGCTGGCGAAGTGCGGAAGACATGGAAATCCATCTATCATCGCAAATGTTCAGTACCCAGAAGAGAATTTTCTTCAGAACGCTTCGAATCCATGGGTACCCAACGAACGGGTTCATTTATTTTTTTTAATTTTGAACCTTAGAAAATATTATTCTATCAAATTAAATCCATTCTTCGCCTGTGATCATCCTGTGTTGCTCCAACTTGAGAAATTTTTGCATCATCTTGCATTATCATCCATCTCTGACTTCATCCCTGAAAAATTTGCCGGTGTTCTAGGAAGAAAATTCATCACCTTGAGTTCTAGGCGTATTTTCTAAGGAAGAAAATATTTTTGCCTTAGAAAATTTTAAATCATCATGCACTTTGAAAATTTGCCTTAGAAAATTTTATTCGTTTGCTAGTGAGAAAAACTTCAACTTCACTTAGAAAAAATTTATTCATGAAGGCGCCTAGCACATTTTATTTCTCACTCATCACTTTGCACTTCACTTCACACTTGAAAGGCAATTTTATTTAAAGCTCCAACGCCTTAGAAATATTTTATTTTTTATGTTTTTACTTATTCAACACTTTAGGCGTATATTGTGTGTGAAGGAGGATATTCATCTTGTGCTAGAAGTCTTCACTTCCAACGCCTAGGCAACACATCCATCACCTTGCAATATTTTCTAACACATATCACCTTGGGCGCATATCACTTAGAGGAAATTTGAAACCACGCCCAGCATTTATTTTCACCACCCCTTTAACACTCATCACCTTGGGCGCATATCACTTGGGGGAAAATACGCCTTCATTCACCCTTCCTTCACCACGCCTTGAAGTATTCACTTACCTTTTACCTCATTTACCACCTTATTTTCACTTTTTACACCTTCAACTTGGGCGCATTTAGGCATGCAAGGAGGATGACTCTTCAACTTCACTTTTTTGTCTTCACTTGACCTTATTTGGGCGCATTTCCATGTAGGTGAGGGATGAAAATCTTTGACTAGTTTGACTCAT
>VDFB02178062.1:0-48538 GCA_007258455.2 Sequoia sempervirens | reverse complement strand
TTCCCTTGTTGCTTGCTACTTAATTCATTAGTTTCATAACCGACCTTCTCCTCATTAGATACTACCTCAATGTAGTGGACTTGAACTTTGCTAAGGCATCTATGACTTGCCTCCAATGCTTGTTACATGTAAAGAACAACTTTTTTCTTTGAAGTTCATTTCTAGTTTGCTCATCTATCTTTTTAACTGCAATGGTGTAGGGGGTGGAGATGTAGCTCTTTGAGGGTATGAATTAAACTTGCTGCCTTGCTGTCCTTTTTGAAAAGTTCCTCTCTACTACTTGGTAGTAGGTGCTCTAGGTAGAGATGAAAATATGCTCCAAACTCCAAAGCATAGAAGGCTCAAGTGTTAATGCCCTCTTAATAGCATCCTATGGTGATTAGGGTGCAAAGGCCTTAACTAGACCTATGAGGGGCTTAAATAAACCCTCAATGAAGAGATTCTCCTTTCCAAAACATCAGATACCATGACTGCAACTTGCAGAAATTTAGTAACATATGACTACTCTAAAATTTGTTGTTTGATTCCAGAAAGTGCATAGAATAGTACTCGCAATCCTTCCAGTCAAAGAGGTCGAACAATCTCTGGCTGAAATCATCAAATGTCTACACAAGGTTGTGCTCTTGAGTTATCAAATTCTGGTGCCACTAGTCATTGGTGACACCTTCCAAATGCAATGTAGCAAATTTTACAACATCCTCTTCCGCCATAAGGCTAATTGTAAAGTATGCTTGTAACTTTTGCAACCATGCCCAAGTGAATATTTTATCACTGCCATCAAAAGTAGGATCATTAGGTTTATTCACTTTATGTTGCAAATCTTTCCTATCATCATTTTGATTGCTATTGTGGATTGTACAGTCCAGATACTTCTTCAAGAGTATCTCCAGGAAACTGAGAAAAGTAATTGTAGACCTGAAGTCTTATGATTTCCTTTGGTACTCCAAAAAGAGTGCATCTAACTCCTCTAAAGTAACTGTCTTAGAATCTGATACTTCATTCTTTTGAATAGACATTGGCTTAACGAGTTTTAGAATGGGACCGGTTTGACTAATCATTAGATGGCTATGTGAAGTTGGGCTTCTTTCTCTCTAAAAAGTATTATTAGGGTTTGAATTTTGCAAAGAAATGGTAGTGGGCATGTTACTATGAAGTTGTAACATTTGTATCCTTAGCTCTATCATTCTTTCTTGACCCCTCTAAATCTCTATCATTCTTTCTTGACCCCTCTAAATCCCTATCTTGGTATTTTGAAATAGATTTGTCCTTTCCTCATCTATCAGAGTTCTCCCATCTCTGTCCATGGTTCACGGGCTGACAGGAAATCAGCATTGATATCACTATGATGCCCTCTTATCTTTTTTTCTTTTTCTTTTTTAATTTATTAATCAAAATGATGCCAGGAAAGGAAAAACAATTAACCATGCCAATATACTGACAAATTATAACACTCACAATAACCTTGGAGCTATATTTTATTTATATAATTTGTTGAAATACATCAATAGAGTAATAATAATAAATCTACTGGAGCACATCAATAGAATAATAATGTGGAGCTACTTAGAACTCAAGCACCTATGGAAGATCTTTCCCAAACCAGAATTGATGCTGTTGTATCATAATGCACCAACCATCCCACAAATCAATATAGCAATAGAAAAGAGAATGCTGCTTTTGATCCAATGTAGTTCTTGGATGAGATTGCCGATAAGAAACTAGAAGGGTTTTGTACTTTGATCTATACATTATAGGGTTTTTGTCCCTGAATTGGTAGGTGAGTGCTGCCTAATGTAGTTGCCCTCTCTAGGTCTGAAAAATGTGAAATAAGTATAGTATGAATGTCTCAAGGTTGGGTGGCCTCCGTTTATTCGTTGACATACACCAAACCCTAAGCAACTAGCCCAGGTGTCAATGATAAAGATTATTTTTATTTGATATATTATATGTAATGTCCCCTTTTGGGAAAACCCTAATTTGTGCCCATAATTCAGACTTTATATGAATTCCCTCTTCTAACGATATATATATATATATATATATATATTTGATTGGTATTCTTATTTATCCATATATATAATCATTCTTTATTTCCAATCTGCTGCTTTTCTGCATACATATCTCTATCTCTGATTGTTTCCAATTCATATTTATGACCCATTCCTTCTTAAATCTGTTCTTCACATTCTTTTAAATCTGCTTGAATATGGGAATGATTTACGTTATTTTCTTCATATCAGTATATCTATTCTCTGGTGTATCTCTGATTTTGCTGAGTAAAACTTAAGCTGATCAACTCCCTATAATGGCTGCTCTGGGATATGTTAATTGCTCCTTTAAATATATTTCAATTTATAAATCTTCATATTCCCTTCCACGATCTTCATTGACATATCTTCATATATTTCTTACATTCTCTATCATTTCATACTTCATGATTGATATTTCTTCATATATCTATTGTTCTCTTATGTATATATATATATTCTATTCACTCCATCGCTACATTCTGTTTTGATTCTCCTTTGATAACCTTTATATATCTGTTCTTTATACACCTCAGATCTGCGGGTGTTACATATATATTATTATCCTTTTCTCACTACAGCCACTCCTATTTACTTCCCCTCTTTATGTTTCTACCCTTAAATCTACCTATCTCTATAAATTTCTGAACATAGCATACACAGAGATAAATAGTAGTAAGCATGTCTATTTAGTATCATTTTATTCTACTGTATATTTTTAGCAGAGTTATGCTCATAACCTCTTAAACATTACCAGATGATCTGCAGTCTATATTTAATCTCTTGTTTCTCATTCGATCCTCTAAATGTTCAAGTCTATTCATTTAAATACTCCCCAATTTGGTGGAGGATCACACCCTTTCCCAAATCGTGGCTTTCTTTTGGATGGACGTGACTTTTCTCTTATATGCTGACTTGGCTTACTTTACACTAGTGATCTTTAACACTATTCTGGCTGATCTTAAATGATAATTCATAGGATCGATGCTTTAAGTTATTCATTGGTTTATATCATATCATTTATTTATATCTTTCAGGTTTGATATATTTTTATTAATATTATTTTATATTGTTTCTTTGTGAATATTTTATTTCTAATCATTTACAATTAATAGTATTAATTAGTTCTGTTTTGTATTACTATAGTAATGATTTTATATTAGTTTCTTTGAACTTCAGTATAAGGTTGTAATATATTTAATTGTAATATATTTATATATTACAATGATTAATGATATTTAAATTGTCAATATTATATTATATATAATTATAATGTTATCTTATGATAATTATAATTGTAATAATATTAAATTGCTGATATGAATTTTATTTATTTACTCTGTTTATTTATTTGTATTTTCATGTTTTATTTTTTAACGTTGCAATTTTGGGGGACATGACATCATATGACACTAATATCACTTAATGATCAAGTAGCACATAACATGGCTCTAGTGTAATAACATTAAATTGCCCAAGCAGCTAATAAACCTTGATCCCTCATCAATAAATCAGTCATAGCTTGAGAATCACTCGCAAGAAAGACCTGAGATTAAAAAATAATGAATAGTTGACTGACACCCGAATCCAAGGACAGGGTGCATGATATAGTCCTGTCCCTATTAGTCCTCCAAAGCCCCTAAGAAATAGGAATAAATTCTCCCCAGGGAACTTATAATGGAAATGTACACTTACAATGTCAACAGTAAAGAGATCCCCTTAGGGTACATACCCCATGAGAATACTAGTGGTGAGCGTCCTACCTCCAAAAAACCTCCTGAAATTTAAGAAATGTCCCCAAAATATAGGAAATTGTCCAAAACTCATAAAAATACCAGGGTCAAATGAATGAAACCAATTCTCACCAGTATATACTTATCTAGCAATCATCCTTTGGCCATAGAGAAGTAAAGAAATGAGCTCATTGGTCCCGCATGTTAACTCAGTGAATAGGGGGCATTACACTCTGATGTTGGCTTTACTCCTGCAGCTATGTGAGTTTCGGGAGCTCGGCAAGTTCTCAGTACTTCCCACTCCTCCATCTTAGGCCTAATATAACAGTTATTCTTAGTCCAGAAGTCCTCTCAGGACTCTGCATGTCTGAAAAGTTTTCCTAGTTGCTTAAGGCACTCTTAGTATATTTTTACCCTTTATCATAGAAATTATTACTTTGTTCTTTGGATCATTCAATGCTTTGTGAACTAGAAACTGGCTGGCAAATTCCATCAGCAATAATTTATCATCCATATTTTGGTTATTTGTATGACTCCCTAGTAAAACTGAAAACTATTATATATGGAAAATAGTTGCAATGGATATACCAGTCTGACCAGTACTAAATGGTTTTCATTTCTTACGTCAAAAATCTGAAGTCAAAATCATACCTTAGTTTTGTGATCACCTTGTAAATGAAGCTGCATTTGATTATCCCATATTCCTTTTCCATACTGTATACTAGCTTCCTGTGAAGGAGATAATTGTGGTTACTGATAGAACACTCGTGTTTTACTAGCCTTAACAGAGCATACACCAGGTAAGAGGTCACATAAAATTTATGGGTTTGACCAACCTCCATCAACTAGTGGTGAATAATAGTGATAAGTGTGGCCTATGTGTAGTGTCTACCCTTGATTTTATTTTTTATTTCTTTTGGGTTGTTTCATAGAATAAGATGGAGATGCAGAATGTGTTTGTTTCAAGTTTCAATCATCATGTTTGTTGCATACATTGCATAGAAAGAGAATAAACATTTATTTGCATCAAATGATATTGAATACCATTACAAATCAGATTTGCATTAAACTAACAAACTGAAATCAGACTTGCATAAATTATTGCAGACCTGATTACAAAGCCAAAATGTGTATTTTCAGACCTTCAGATGATCAGCAAACTTCTCCGAACTCCTCCAAATAACTTAGAGAAAACAACCAATCAGTGCAGATTTAATACATAGGAAAACCCATACCCAAAAAAGTGCAGATTTGTGTGACCAGCAAAACCCACGTGTCCAAAGAAGTATGGCGCCTTCCTTGAGGGCAATTTTCCTTAGAAAATTGAGTCTTTCATCAAACCCACATGCAATGGCTCAAAAGATGGCACCCAGCAAAGATGAATGCAATGAAATAATACCCAAAATGATACTTGGCAGTCCCACTGAGTTATGGACAAATTTTGTTTTTCCAGTATCGCAGAAAAAGCACACCAACACCCTGAAAAATCATCTAATCACTACCAAACTTGAACAACGCTCCAAGGAAGTTCACATCACACCAAAAACTAAACACCCATATCAGAAAACTTCCTAAATCTTCATCTTCTTCAAACCCAAATAACCAAATCAAGCCATAATCACTGTCACTATCAAACCAAGAACACCAATCAGCTAGGGTGGATGTTTCACCACCGAAACCAGCAACCAAGAAGAGGGTTTTCATCCTCAACCAGCAAAAGAACTGCTTGAGCTCATTCCAACAACATCTCCTTAAGTTGTCAAAACATGCATATGCAAATGAGAGCTCAAACTCATATTTATAAAGTGAGGGAAAAGTTAGGGCACTTGCATTTGAATTTGAATGTTTTTCTCCCTTCATATCACTTTATGAAATGACATGAAATTACCCCAAGAGGGGCGTCCAATTTTTTGCATCCAAAATTTCACTTTTCATTTTTTATTTAAAATTGACATTAAGCCCAAACTAGGCATCCCACCTTATGAGGCATAACATCATCCTTAAAAAATGATAAACAAACTCCCTTTCTAGGTGTCACATGAAATAACATTGGCTCCTTTTTAAAAACGTTACTTCACTAGGCCAAGGGGGCCTCTTATGACCCACGCCCTCGTCACTTAAGTCAAAATAGCAACATTATAAACTTAAGCGGTAAAATAACAAATATTAATCTTGACCACCAAGAGAACTCACCACTGCCAAAAATAGAAACTTTGCACTGAGCTGCTGGATGAATGGAGCTGAGATTAGATACTAAAACTCTCACTTACTAAAAATAGTAGGTGAGTCGAAACACCAAACTGGTCCAAATGAAGCTCGACTAGAACTTACTAAAAATAGTAAGTTTCTAAAGATAGTAAATTCCTAAAAATATTAAGTTACTAAAAATAGCCGTCAGCACTGGAAAAAACCCAGAAAACTCAGAAAACTCCTCTGAACATGCTGACACAAACCGATAAAGTTAGTGCCAGCTGCAAAGCAAGGGAACCTGGAAAAAGGGACATTACACTATGGCCCACCAGAACTTGATTTTATTTACAAAGGTGCTCTGAAGTAAGCAAGACACCCATTGCAAGGTGGTGGAAGCATCAGGGACACTTATTTTTCTTTTGCATGTGACAAGGAGAAAGTATTGTATTTGCTAGTTATATGATTATATGCAGCCTATATACATTGTTCATGGTTGGAGTTTAAGCTTTGAGATGTTTTATTACACTTTAAAATAATCTTTGTCATAGTTTTATGTGGCCTGCAAATGGATCCCTTTGCTCCTCAATTGAACGTGTATATGCGGATTTATATAAACTCTACAACCCATATCTAGCATGTATGAGCCTGGATCTACTGTGTAGGTATGATCAATCCCCTTAATCCCTTAAGAATAGTAGAAAAGCAAGCAATGCCCAGTATGAGGCTGAATTCTTTTTCCCTCATGTCAGGTTTTTTTCTTTTAGCTTGTGGATAAAAAAACAGAAAACAATGGTAAATGTGAGGTTGAAACCTTGTTCTTTTATCTAAATTCAAAAGGTTCTAATTTTTTAGTTGTGGATATAGAAAATTGCACTTTTATGTAATATTTCTTGTTTGTATTTTAAATGCGTTCCTGCAGGTCTATTATCTCAATAGGAATAGATAAAAAGCCATTGTTTATATTATATGCATGTGGAAGAGATGTATTAAAATAGGAAATGTGGGGTTTTTGTCCATATAGGGATGGACTTGGTTAATGTTTATTTTAGTTTGTTGCTGCAGATAGTCAACCATCCAGTGGTGGTACCGGACAATTTTAACCCTGACCTTACAGACCTCCTCAATGGCCTTCTTTGTAAAGGTGCACTTTCAGTTTTTCTTTATTTATCTTTTTCCCTGAATTCAATGTAGTGCTAATGTGAATTCATTTTAAACTGCAGACCCTGGGAGGAGAATTTCCCTAGATGAAGCTATGAGGCATCCATGGGTGGTCAAAGGATATGGGCATTTAATTTCAAGGTTAGCATTAGGCCTTCTGGCATGTTTGGAGATTGGTGCCTTATCCAAAAGGATACAAAAATGTTTAAATTTTGTCTGCTTATTTTAAGACATTTGTATTTGTGATACTGTGATGGAGTGGCATTGAGCATTGTGTGTATGGATGCCTTGTCATTTTTATGCAGCATATCTCTATATGATGTTACTCGGTGGTTGAACTAATTACTAATAATCTTTAGACTATTTTAGTGGAGCTTTAACTAGCTCCATTAAGCTTGGGTTTGCTGATTTTGTGACCTCTTTCTGACAAAAGTGATATCAGAGAATTCCAAACACTTAGAAATTATTCAAGATGATGATGTTATTCTGTTTTGGACAAATCTCCAAGTATATGTGAACCCTTGGTACTGCTTTTTACAAGCATCCAAAAAATTCTATTGTATTTTGTTTTACTTTCTAGAATGTTTCCTCTAAATTTGCACAATCTACTGTCTTGTTGGACCAATAATTGATTCCTTGTAAAAATACTTTGCTTGAAGTGAACTTGTGACCCTTAAGTAGACCAAACATGAAGTGATTGAGAAGACTCATATCTCATAACCCAAGAAACCTATTGCCACGGGTAAAAGATCCTTTATAAACATCTCTAGAAGTCTCCTTTTTCTCATAGTATCCTTTGTAAGAACCCTAAGTTCTCTCAAACTGAAACTCTGTACTGCTGAATGCTGACTGCTGAATTTGTTTCGATTGTTTTTGGGTTTTATGATTTTTTTGTGTTTTTGAAGGGTATTTGCTTTTTTTGTATTTTTTGAAAATGATGCCAGGCATAAGAAACTAAGAAGAAAAATATGCAAACTACTAAAAGAAGACTATTGCTGCAAATGAACTTTATTTTCAATAGATAATCTTTATTTGTCTATTACATAGCAAAGGCATACCTGATGATTGAAGAACATATATATACGTTATTCTGGACTGCTGGCAGCAATACATAAATCTGATCAATAAATCGATCTGCCTCTGAGATGATCTTCTCCACCTCCAAATCGACCCAAAATGACTCTATAGAGAGTGATGCCAATCACAAAGGAAGAATGAGCCCAAAAAGCAAGGCGTTTTGCCTTAGAGGAATCACACCATGTCCGGGAGATGGTGCGGCTGGGCCTATTTTCAGAATGTACAGCCCTTGAAGTGTATGTCCAACAATAAATAAATGCAGCTTTCTTATGTTCGCCCTTAGCAATGAAAAATCTGCCTGAAAACCCTTGCTTAAAACTCTTCAATCTACACAATATTGGCCTTTGAATGAAACCAATTCTCATAGGCTAACTTCAGCTAATGTTGCACAGCCTCAGAAAGCATGAACACTGAAGAATGAACGTTTTCCAATGCTTGGAAGCTCTAGAAATGCAGAAACCCTCGTTTCTCTTCTCCAACGCCAAAGGAAGTCATAAAATGAAGTTATCAAAATGCACAATAGATGAGTCGACCTCTTCTTTGGTTGCTTTATATATTTCTTCTTCAAAAGTACGATTCCCTCCAATTGCTTTTTTGAATCACTTAAAATAATATTAAGTTTGCACTTTAATATTAAATAATGTCTCCTCAAAGTTGGCGCCCCAAATAATTAATTAAAATGGCCGCCCATTTTAATGACTAATGGACCCTTAAATCATAAAGTGCAATATAGTGTTATTTTATAAACTTATGATATTAATTATTATTAAAGTCACCTTTAATAATAATTAAATGTTATAACTTATGCAATACACCTTATTTCTCGAAACCAACTTAACTCTGAGGTCATCATTGCAATACATTATGATCAGGTGCCCGGATATAAATAGAAACACTAGCTGAATGACTTACTATAAATAGTAAGTATGAGAAACCAAGTCCTGAAACCTCTACAAAGGCCAAGCCTTAACCCCACCAAGCATTGGAGAAGAATGATGCCATCAACTAACTTGGTATTTGCCTCAAAAGACCCTCTATCCAATCCCATTAGCCTACGAGGGTCAACTGATAGGCTAATCCCACTGATAATTGATGTCTAGCTAGAAGGGGACATTACATCCTCTTTTATAATTCCTTCGTTCCTAAACTCTGTCCAGATGTGAATGCACCATAAATCTATTCTTAGAAGGAGGTCATTGCCACCTCCATTTTGATACAACTTACTTTCAGAATTGCATTAGGCTATGATACTACGATGGAGTGACATTAAACATTTTGTGTATGGATGCCTCCCCATTTCTATGCAGCATATCTCTATACAAGGTTAGTATGTGGTTGAACCATTTACTAATAATATTTAAGCTATTTTTAATGGAGCTTCAACTAGCTCCATTAAGCTTGGGTTTGCCGATTTTGTGACCTCTTTCTGACAGAAGTGAGATCAAAGAATCCCAAATCACTTAGGAATTATTCAAGATAATGATATTATTTTGTTTTGGACAAATCTATCAAGTATATGCTAAACTTGGTACTTCTTTTACAAGTATCCAAAAAATTCAACTATAATTTGTTCTCCAAACTTGCAGAGTTTACCATCTTGTTGGAGCAATAATTGATCTCTACTAAAAATACATTCTTCAGGCAAACTTGTGACCCTTAAGTAGATGAAATATGATGTGCTTGAGAAGAGTCATATCTCATAACCCAAGAGACCTATTAACACAGGTAAAAAATCCTTTATAAACATATCTAGAACTCTCTCTCTCTCTCTCTCTCTCTCTCTCTTCCCTCTCTGTATATTCTTCCCATAGTATCCTCTTTCATAAAAATACCTTTGATCCTAAGCTCTGTCCAGATGTGAATGCACCATAAATCTATCCTTAACAGGAGGTCATTGCCACCTCCATTTTGATATGGGCTTCTTTCAGAGTTGAATTAAGCTATGATACATGGGGATGATACTAGGGATATTTTGGGGATGTGGGGACGCCTCAAAAATGTCCCCCTTCCATCCCATGTGCCTCATTTTGTGTAGACCCATCCTAGAAATGATTTGGAATGCAACAACTTTTTGGGGACAGCCTGCTATCCCCTAGATGGCCAAGGACATCAATGACGTCTCTAGAATGTAGGGGATGACTATCTGTCCCCACTTAAAAACACTCAGAAAAATAAAAATTAAAAGCATTGAACTCCCAATAAGGGCTTACCAATTTAATTTTTACCGTATGCTTTCTTACTACCATGAACCATACCATCTATCATTATGGAATCTCTTTTTTAATTGATCCCAATAATGTGTATGGTGATAAAAAGTTAAAACACAAAATGGACTTTCAATTCAACAAGCATAACATAGTCTAATCCTCAAGAAAAAATTATGTATTGCATTTTGAACGCATGGCAATATCCATGGAAAGATTATCTCTCTTATACACCTATATTGTTGCTTCCATCAAATTTCCAACTCTCACATATATGATACCATGAGGGAGCAAACATTTTCTAATTGAGAAAGAGAGGAAATTAAAAATCCCAAATTGTTATTGTTTGAGATCCATTTAAAGGCTTTCCCCATCTTCAAATCCTATCAGTTGGACCATACTCAGGAATATGTTCGAATCGACTCATAAAAGCAGTTTATTGTGACATTTGGTGAGTCATAATTAATTGGGAAGCCCTTACTGAGAGTCCAATGGTTTGAAGGATTTGGAGGACTCTTGGAGCTTGGTTAAAAGTGATAAAATTATGAAACATGGCATGCACCTTGAAGATTTGTGCGGTCTCAAACACTTTAATTTGGGCTTGGTGGTGGAGGCCCCACTCTAATTTTGAAAAGTTAAAAAAAATCATTTGGGCCACCCTCTATGGAAAAACATTATTTTTTTATATATACGTAAATGATCACATCCTTTAGGCATTTTTTTGTAATTTCTATATAATATATATGTACATTGACAATGAGAGCATCAAAATTGACATTTGTTGATTTGTGTGTCAACTCTCATGTAAAATATTAAATCATCTCTAATGTTATGTAATAAGGTTCTATAATGTATATGATGAATGCCTTCTCAATATTATCATATGAATATTTGTTTTTTTTTTTATATTTTTAAAATTCCTTTATTTTTTTTAATAATCATCCCTTGCCATACCCTAAATGGCCTCCCAAATTTTTTTGGAAACACATCTCGTGCCGTCCCCACCCAAGAAACTTGGCATAACATAGGCATTAGGCAAAGAAAAGTTGAAGAACTCCAAATGCCATCTTCTAAGATAGTCCCAATAACATCCCAAGATGACACTAGTTTGGAAGTATGTTTTGGCCAAAGTGGTCAATGGGTGGTACCAAAAGTTCAAGAACCTTGCTAAGTTTTATTCCCCCTTTGAAGAGGTTGAACGACTATTGGTATTGCTTATCAATAGCCAACGTCTTAAGCATTACTTCGTACCATCCCCTTCTCTATAAATAATTATGTTATGTTATCAATAAATTAGTATAGGTTAGCAATAGTTTAATATTTTTGTTTTAAGCCCATTTGTTTATTTTCCTTGGAGTTTGGTAGTTTATCATTGTGAATAAGGTTTATTTCTTGGTTAAACTACAAATAAGGGGTTTTAAGGTCTCTAATTGTTTCAATAAACCTTGCTCCTATGATTTTATGATATTAATATGTGATTAAAATTTAAATTCTCTCCTTTTCTGGGTTCAGTGAATTTGAATAATCACCCATTAGAGAAGTGTAAAGTCTGCCTCTTGACCACTTCAATTTTTTTTTTCAATTCAATTCAAAACAACTACCAACTTAATCGACCAAGTATCTTACATCTAAATTATAAGTGTTGATTTCAAAACTTCTCCATTCATAATGGTGGCAACAACTCAACATCACCACTTATATGCTTACACTCAAAAGTGTTAATCTCCCATAGTTAGGGCCATCCCTAGTCCCAAACCTAAACTTCGAGGGTTCATTCGTAATGACCTTGCATACGTATTCCCTTTGGGAAATCAAAGGCCTCGTAGTTTGCACACTATTGATAGAGGGATTTCATTCTCTCTTCTTGCATGAGATCTTTGATCTCGCTTTTAAATCATGACTATTAATTAAGCATGCGTAAGCTTTCCACTAAGCCAATTATAATAGAATGATAATATTTTTTCATCAAGTGTTGGTTTCATACCAGACATTACCAATCATTAGCAACAAATACACACAATTACACATAGGGGTCATATCATTTTATAATTCCAAAACCACAAATAGTGACTATCTTGAGCATACATCACACATATGCAAGGTGACTAGCTCATACACATCACAAGTGCAATAGTAAGTGGCTCATACACACATCAAAAATATAACAGTGAGTGCCTCATACACACATCACAAGTGCAATAGTGACTAGCTCATACACATCACAATTGCAATAGTGACTGACTCATACACACATCACAAGTACAACAATGACTGGCTCATATGCACATCACAAGTACAATGGTGACTAGCTCATCTGTACCTCACAAGTACAATGGTGACTAACATATACATATTGAATGACTGACACATCCGCAATGGTTGACTAACACCTATCTGTAGTGCATCCCAGATAAAAAAGGAATGTTAGTGCATTGCGCACTGCACCATAGGTCCATCCTTTTCCTTGGTCTTCTGCGCCATCAGGCAACTAGGAAGAGGATTCAATGTCCCTTCTCTATCTGATCTTCGTTATTGAATTTGGCCACTGCGGAAACCCGAGCTAGTCGGAAGGTAAATTAGGGTTTCCTATTTTTGAGGATGTCTTTGCTCGGAGTTGGTGGTTTCAATAGCGGATTCTTTCTGGGTTTTCGGAGAGCTTCGCAGTGGTGTGTTCATCTCGGCATTCTGAGCATTTTCCGGAATTTACTATTTTTAGTAAATTCTATTTTTAGCAGCTTTCGAGTTGAGTTCAGCTCGGTTGACTTTTCCTTTGATTGACTCAAGTGGCGTGTGCGGTTTGAGCTTGGAATGGGTTTGGTGTTGACTTCACTTAAAATAACATTATACTTTAAATGTTATTTTATCACCTTAACTAGTCAAATAACAATGTTGTTTAAAAGTTGGACTTGAAGGTGGGCGCCATCGTGGGGATATATTTAATTTGTATTTAGATTTCCCGAAGTCAAAGCAAGAAGCTTAATATGGGCGCATTTATCAAGGGTTGAATTTAATTAAAATATCAAGTATTAAGCTTATGAGAAAAGGGCGCCATCTTGAAAGGGTTGGGGTTTTGACATTGGAAAGCTGATTTTAGGGTTTCGTGAAGTCAACCGAAACTTATAAAAAGGAGACTTGAGCATCATTTCATTATCTTTGGTCGACTATACTGTTATGCTGCCGGATTGGCTCTGGATTTGCTTCAAGGAATGAAGGCCTCCTAGCTCAGGCATCGCTTCTTGTTTGTGAGATAACAACTAGTGATGATTTTTAGTCTAGTTTGTGAGTTCATTGGAAATCGTGCATTGTAATCTGCATTTGTCCATTTAGGTTCAGTTTTGGCATATTGTAGTTTTCTGGTTTTAGCATTTTTGCTTCAGCAGATTTGATGTTTATTTCATAAATCCAAAAATACAAAAATATAGGTTGTGGGTATTGCATAAATCCATTGGTCTAGGCTAGGCGCCCCAATGTGTAAGATTGTGGATTTTTTGGATAAGTGTATGATTTTATAAATGAAAATCGCCCCTGTTCTGGGCCGTACCATCTGCTCTACCTTGGAATTTGTGCATTCATCAATGCTTGCCTTTTGAGTCTGTTTTATGTTCTTAGTTGGAGCGCCTATCTTTTAGTAGTGTTTTGCAATTGATTTCGAGCAATTTGAATGAGAAACAAGAAAGTTCCGAGTATTTCAAGGATTACTGTGTTGCTGGTTATTCTGTTGAAAGCGCAGGTCTGTCACAGCAGATTGGATAATTCTGCAACTTCGTTATTGATTGATGGCGATAACTCTTTAAAAGCAAAGTGGAGACTTCGGTGAAGATTGCACAAATCTGGAGAATAAGGTTGGATCTATTCATTTGCCATTTTCGTTGATCTTCATTTCTCAGCAATTAAATTCACGATTATTGTACCTCTCTATTATATGCTGGTTTATACTGTTAGCAAGATTTCATTTATCAAATTGTAAGCTGGCAGTAGTACTGACAGCCATTAGATTCGTGCTTTATCAGATTGTAATTGTCTTCTTACTTTCAGCATTTGACATTGTATTTAATTCATCTCCGCCCTATGGTAGCTACTCTCCCTTTCTGGGTTAGCAAGCACATTCTGGGTGTCGAGTGTTTCCAGCTTTCAGCATTTCTCTTTCAAGCATTGTTAGTGTAATCACTCCGTCATATGGTCGCCCCTCACTCCTCATTGTATTGGGTAGCACATACTTGACATCGAGTTCCCTTTCCAGCTTTTAGAGTAGAAGACCCTCTGACCAATGCTCGCCATCATCGGCGCCATACTGGTTAGAGTTGTTTCAGTACATTTGGGTTTATCTTCTAACCTTAACGGGTACTTGATTGTAATGTTGTAATCTGATAATTGAAAATCGAAAAAAATTTGGCTCGGAATATTTCAGTGGTATCAGAGCCAAGATCTTGCCATCCTGTGTTCATTCTGTCTATGAGTGACAGAGAAAAGAGGTACATTGCCAGGGAAGACAAGAAGGTTGGAAAACAGTTCCAGCTTTATCGGGCCCCAGAGGGTCAGACAGCTTCAGAAGTCTTGAGGGCTCATTGGGAGTCTTCTCAGGAATCAGATATGGCAGAGGGTGAAAGATCAGTTGGGGGTAACGAGAGGTTTACCAACAACAGAGATGACAGTGGGAAAGGAAGGGAAAGATCTATGAGTTCCGGAAAGAGATTTGAAAGAAAGATGGATGCCTTGATGGACATGGTATCTCTCATGATGGGGAAAGTGGGTCAGAACACCACTCCACAGAACCATTCAGGCCACAGAGGGGAGCATAGTGCTTCCAACCAGCATGATGAGCATGCAGCTCGGACGGTGTCAAACAACACTTACATTTCTTCCAGGCCATTCAAACCCACCTTTCTGGCACCTGTAAACACTCAGCCAGATCCTGAAGAGAATGCTTCATTCGTGGAGCAGTTGAGACTGGGTCGTGCAGAGTATGATTCTCTACCTGCCGACATCAGGATGGATATGTCCTATAACGATTTCATGGATCATAAAAGGAAAAACAAAGGACAAGGGAGACACTATGATCAAAGAAGACCATCAAATCAAGGAGACTTGTACCAAGCTGTCAACAAGGTGACACTTCCACACTTTGACGGGAGTGATACCAGTTCAGCCCGAGCTTGGATACAGAAGCTGGATAACTATCTAGCTCTCAGACCTATGGCGGAAGAGGAGGCGATCAAGTTCGCTACGCTACACCTTGATGGGGTGGCGCATGAATGGTGGTACCATGGCCTAGTTACTCTGGGTCATCGGTCTATCACAACTTATGATGAGTTCACCACTAGGCTCATCGAGAGGTTTGAGAAAAAGGATCCTGAGATTCATTTCAGAGAACTTGCACAATTGAGACAGTATGGCACAGTTGATGCCTACATTGCCGAGTTTCAGAGACTCTCAGTCATGGTGACTGGAATCACGGAAAGGAGATTGGTGATTCTTTTCAGTGAAGGTTTGACAGAACCTCTCAAAAGTTGGATTAAAGCCTTTGACCCACCAACCCTGCAGGAGGCCATGAAGAAGGCAAGAAACATGGAGTGGGCTGCTCCTAAGGCGAAGTTTCAATCTAACTCCCCCTTTCAGAAAAGGGATAAAGGGAAAAGACCTCAGCATAGACCTCCTTTGCGACCTCAGCATAAGGAGTTCAAACATCATAATCCTCATGTCACCAGATTGGATCCTGAAACCTTGAATGAACTCAGAAGAAAAGGGTTGTGTTTCCGGTGCAGGGAAAAATGGTCTCAGGATCATGTTTGCCCTAAGGGAGTTAAATTCAATCAGATTGAGTACTATTCTGCTGGTGAAAGTAGTTCTGATTTTTCCGACCAGCAATCTGATTTTGAGGAGAGTGAAGTAGAAAGAGCTCCAGAAGAGTCCGGAGATGAGAAGGAAAGTGAAGGAGTCTTGGCTCAGCTTTCGAGCTTCCAAAGAAACGAATCATTCAAGGTTCGAGGGATGGTCAAAGGGCAGCGAATCGTTGCCTTGATCGACACTGGAGCAACACATAACTTCATTGATGAAGTTGTGGTAGCAAAGAAGGGGCTGCAAACTGAGGAGTTTGAAGGGTTCAAGGTCATGGTTGCCGATGGTTTCCATATTACATGCACAAAGAAAATCTCGAACATGACCATGCAATTGGGAAATTACGAAGTCAAGGATGACTTCTATGTAGTCCACATTGGAGATACTGATGCCGTCCTAGGCATTCAATGGCTGCGTTCTCTTGGGGAGATCTCCTTGAATCTGCAGACTATGGAGCTGAAGTTTCAGTCTGATGGGAAGAAGATAGTGCTCAGAGGAATGTCTAATGGGGGCCCTCGGGTTGTGTCATTCAAAAGAATGGCAAGGCTGATCCGTCACGATCAAGCTGAGTGGGTTGCCGAATGCATGATCCTTCCTGATAGTCCTGTAGAGACTAAACGTGACCAACCTCCTGATATTCAGTCCCTACTCACGAAGAAGAGCAAAGTCTTTGCAGATTTGCCTTCTGGACCACCACCTGAACGGGGTTCAGAACATATCATTGAGCTCAAGGAAGGAGCTAAACCGGTGATTACAACTCCATACCGGTACCCGAAGAGGCAAAAGGATGAAATCGAGAAGAATATTCAAGAACTCTTGGAGATGGGTTTCATTCGCCCAAGCAAGAGCCCCTTTGCATCTGCAGTGGTCCTTGTGAAGAAGAAGGATGGTACCATGCGCATGTGCGTGGATTATCGTGCTCTGAATCAGAGCACCATCAAAAACAGATACCCCATCCCCAGAATAGATGAGCTCATTGATGAGCTACATGGGGCTAAGTTTTTTTGAAGATTGATCGAGATCGGGTTACTGTCGGTCAGATGAGGGATCGATGTGGAAGACAGCTTTTGGTGTCACTGTGGCCATTGAATTCTTAGTCATGCCTTTCGGGTTGACTAATGCTCCTGCTACCTTTCGGTCTTGCATGAATAGAGTTTTTCAAAAGTAGTTGAGGAGGTTTGTGTTGATATTCTTCGATGACATTTTTATTTTTAGCAAGACTTGGGAGGATCATCTCAAGCACTTGGAGGAAGTGCTTAGCATCCTTGAATCTGAGAGCTTGTTCGCCAAAGCATCCAAATGTGAATTTGGAATGGAGGAGTTACTGTACCTTGGCCACATAATCAGTGCTGAGGGAGTGAAGGTGGATCCGGAAAAGATCAAAGCAGTAGTTGATTGGCCACCTCCTGAGAGCTTGACTCAGTTGAAAGGTTTTCTGGGTCTTTATGGTTTTTATCGGAGATTCGTAAAGGGTAGTATTCACGAGAATGCTGCTCCTTGATCTCACCAAAAAGGGAGCCTTTTGTTGGTCAGAAAAGGCTCAAATTGTTTTTGACAAGTTCAAGAAGATCATGAGCTCGTGTCCGGTTCTGGCTATTCCGGATTTCTCCAAGCCATTCAAGCTGCAATGTGATGCATCAGGTGAAGGAGTTGGGGCTGTCCTGATGCAAGACAAACACCTTATTGTGTTTGAGAGCCGAAAATTAAGGGGTGTGGAAAGAACATACTCAATTTATGACAAGGAAATGCTTGCCATTATGCATGCATTAGCCAAGTTCAGGCAGTACTTGGTGGGGAACAAGTTTGTGGTTAAGACTGACCACAATAGCCTCAAGCATTTCATGCACCAGAAGGACCTAAATGAGAGGCAACAGAAATGGGTGAGTAAGCTTCAAGCTTACGACTTTGACATTGAATATGTCAAAGGGAAAAATAATATCGTGGCCGATGCTTTATCCAGGAGACCTCATCTTAGCTCATTGTGTGAGCTTACTGCAGATTGGAGAGACATGTTGCTTGCTGATTATGCCAAAAATCAGTTTGCAACCAGCATTCTTGAGGGTACTTTTCACGATGAAAGGTACAAGGTGATAGAGGGATTGATACATTATAAGGGAAGAATCTTTCTGGTGGCTGATTCTAAGCTTAAGAAGAAGATTCTTTTGACTTTTCATGATATTCCAGTTGCTGGTCACCAAGGTTTTTTCAAGACATATAGGCAGATCCGAGAAAGGTTTTCTTGGAAAGGATTGAAAGGAGAAGTACAACGCTACATTCAGGAGTGTCCTGTTTGTCAAGTGAATAAGAATGAGCATACATTACCCGCCGGTTTGCTGCAACCACTCCCTATTCCCAATCAAAAATGGGAAAGCATCTCGATGGATTTCATCACAGGGTTGCCCAAGGCTCAAGGGAAGGATTGTATTTATGTAGTGGTGGATAGGCTAACCAAATTTGCTCATTTCTTCGCCATTACCAGCACTTTTTCTGCAGCCCAAGTTGCAGATCTGTTTTTTCGAGAAGTGTTTAGGCTGCATGGGTTGCCAAAGAACATTGTGAGTGATAGGGACAGCAAGTTCCTAAGTACTTTTTGGCAAGAAGTCTTCAGGATGAGTGGTACTGTGCTCACTCCAAGCACTAGTTACCATCCCCAAACAGATGGTCAAACTGAAGTAGTGAACAAGTGGTTGGAAGGCTACTTGAGAAACTATGTGTCAGAACAGCAAAGAGCATGGGTCAAGTGGCTGCATATAGGGGAGTACTACTACAATTCTTCTTTCCATATGTCGATTAAGATGTCTCCTTTCTTGGCGCTTTATGGGTATGAAGCACCTAGTTTTGCAGATTTGGTGTTTGGTGACAGCAAAGCACCCCAAGCCAAGGATTTGTTGCAGCATAGTCAAGACATAATGAAATCCTTGAAGGATAATTTGCAGATTGCACAAAATCAGCAGAAGTTGTATGCTGATCAGAGGCGTGTTGAGCGTTCATTCGAGGTTGGGGATATGGTCTATCTTCGATTACAACCTTATAGACAGTCTTCTCTCAAGAAGAGTGGAGCTGAGAAGCTCAAACCTCGCTTCTATGGGCCATTCAGGGTCATCAGAAAAGTTGGGGCAGTAGCTTATGAGTTAGAGCTACCTTCTGATAGCAGAGTGCATAATGTCTTCCACGTGTCTCGCCTCAAGAAGGCACTTGGACATAATGTGGTACCTTCATCACAGTTGCCACCCTTGGATGAAGAGGGATAGTTGGTTCTAATTCCAGAGGAGATACTCAATTTCAAAGAACGTTCTTTGAGGAAAAGAACCATCAGAGAATACCTGGTGAAGTGGAAGAACCTGCCTATGGAGGATGCGACTTGGGAAAGTGATGAGATTCTGCAGCATCCTGGTTTGCGATTGCTTGAGGACAAACAATCTTGGGGAGGGCGGACTGTAATGTCCCCTTCTCAATCCTGATCTTCTCAGTGATCGTTGGCCTTTTTCTGGAAACCCGAAGGCTAGTCGGAAGGTAAAATTAGGGTTTCCTATTTTTGAGGATGTCTTTGCTCGGAGTTGGTGGATCTGATGGCGGATTCTTTCTGGGTTTTCAGAGAGCTTCGCAGTGGTATGATCATTTCGGCATTCAGAGCATTTTCTGGAATTTACTATTTTTAGTAAATTCTATTTTTGGCAGTATACAGGTTGGTCTCAGGCAGTTGACTTTTCCTTTCAGTTGACTCAAGTGGCGTATGCAGTTTCGAGCTTCAGAATGCAGTTTTGGAGTGTTGAGCTTATTTCACTTAAAAATAACATTATACTTTAAATGTTATTTTATCACCTTAGCCTAGTCAAATAATTTAATGTTATTTTAAAAGGTGGACTTGAAGGGGGGCGCCATCATTGAGGATATATTTAATTTATGTTGAATTTCCCAAAGTCAAGCAAGCTTAATATGGGCGCATTTATCAAGGAGTTGAATTTAATTAAAATATCAAGTATTAAGCTTGTAAAGAAAAGGACGCCATCTTGAAGGAAGGGTTAGGGTTTTGACATTGAAGCAGATTTTAGGGTTTCGTGAAGTCAACAGGAAATTATAAAAAGGAGGCTTTGAGCATCATTTCTGATCTTTGGTCTACTATACTGTTATGTTGCCGGATTGGCTCTGGATTTGCTTCGTGGAATGAAGGCCTCCTAGCTCGGGCATCGCTTCTTGTTTGTGAGACAACAACTAGTGATGATTTTTTAGTCTAGTTTGTGAGTTCATTGGAAATCGTGCATTGTAATCTGCATTTGTCTATTTAGGTTCAGATTTGGCATATTGTAGTTTTCTGGTTTTAGCATTTCTAGCTTCAGCAGATTTGATATTTTGTTCATAAATCCAAAAATACAAAAATATAGGTTATGGGTATTGCATAATTCTTTTGGTCTAAATGAAGCGATTATGTAGGTTGTGGAATTTTGGAAGTGTATGATTTTATAAATGAAAATGCATACAACTTTGGGCATTGCCATCGCTCATCGCGGAATTCGTGCATTCATCAATGCTTGTCTTTTGAGTCTGTTTTATGTTCTTAGTTTGAGCGCCTATCTTCTAGTAGTCTTTTGCAGTTGATTTCGAGCAATTTGAATGAGAAACGAGAGAGTTCCGAGCATTTCAAGGAATACTGTGTTGCTGGTTATCTGTTGAAAGTGCAGGTCTGTCACAGCAGCTTGGATAAAATCTGCAACTTCTCCTATTGATTGGGTGGTGATAATTCTTTAAAAGCAATGTGGAGACTCCAGTGAAGATTGCACAAGTCTGGAGAATAAGGTTGGATCTATTTATTGCCATTTCCGTTGATCTTTACTTCTCAGCAACTAAATTCACGAATATTGTACAACTCTAGTATATGCTGATTTGTATTGTTAGCAAGAATTCATCTCTTAGATTGTAAGCTGGCAGTAGTACTGACAGCCATTTAGAGTCTTGCTTTATTACATTGTAATGCTCTTCTTAATTTCAGCATTTGATATTGTATTTAATTCATCTCCGCCCTATAGTAGCTACTTTCCCATTCTAGGTTAGCAAGCACATTCTGGGTGTTGAGTGTTTTCAAGCTTTCAGTAGTTCTTTTCAAGCATTGCTTTTTGTAATCACTCCGTCATATGGTCGCCCCTCACTCCGCATTAGATTGGGTAGCACATACTTGACGTCGAGTTCCCTTTCGAGGCGTTTAGAGTGAAGATCCTACGACCATATGCCGCCATCATCGGTAGCCATTCTTGGTTAGAGTTGCTTCGGCCATGATTTAATTCAGATCACCTAACCTTACTTGGTGCGTGCTTGTACTTTCCAAATTGTAAAAATCAAAAAAATTGGCTCGGAATATTTCGGAGGATTCAATGTATCCCATACTACACCAGGGGTTTGTCTTCAACCCAAATATTTCTGCAAGTAGTGAACCTACTATAGCCCAATGCATTCCAACTTCAATCACCTTTAGGCCACCAGTGACAAGTTTGTCCACTTAGGAAGAAGTAGCTTCCAACAAATACCACCTTGTGACTTTAGTGATATTGTTAGCTATCTTCTTCACAACCTAGGTAACACTTGGTATCGGTCACCCCCATGCTATAAGTGACTGCTAGTGAGCCCTCCTGATACAATGGTTAGCTTTGGTTATTGTTACCCACATAGTAGGGTAACTACCTTTGCAATTGTTACCGTATCATAACTAGGGTAGCCTTTGGCAACCCTCACCTCTGTGAACCAAGTGAATGTCGGCTAATCCTTGATGGTAGCCCAGGAATCGATCATTGTCATGGTCCAATGACTGCCTGTCATTGCTCAAATATCCCAGAGGTTCACACTTGGGTCATCTCTAGCCCAAAACTTAGACAACAAGATTCACAAGTACTGGAGTATATCACAATCAACATATACATGAGCCTATAATAGGATCCTCTAGGTTTGGAGTTGAATTTTGCAAACACATAAGAATCACATTGAACCAACACAAGATGGCTTACACTCAACATGTGCATAGACAAATATTGACTATAAACTAGTTAAATCCATTCACTTCGTTCAACTTACTATTCAAATGCACATTATGTATTAAATACAAGTTATTGGGTTTCTTTGAGTCATTCATAGCCATCTAATTCCCATTTCAGCCTCAAACTTAAGCCTACTAAAGAGGGAAGGTCAATCAAGTTAGGTACAACCCCAACCTTGGGGCTATCCCCCAAAACCCTCCTCCTACGGACTTGAGGTCACAGGGGCATCCTTCGCCCAAGGAATCCCTAGTACTTGCTTCCAAATGGGATTGAAGTCACATGTAGTTCTCCTCACAAGGGTTCTCAAAGGATGCCTACGCACAAGTTCCCATAAGCAAGGTTTCATTAATTACTATGTCTTACTCTAACAAGGTTCCTTTAATGATTCCCAACAATTAATAGTGCTTAACGACAAGTAGGGAATTCCAACACCTTTCCCAATTTAGCAACCCTAAACTATAACACTTCTATCTAAGGGCAACAAGGTCTCTAATTAGACCTCACCACCTTTATTATTCATAATGCAACAATTATGCAAAGCCCCAAAAGCCTAATTGGGTTCATGGCTACAATGAGCACAAATGATAAATTACCTTTACAAAAACTCTAGTAGGTAGGGTTTGCTAGCCCATTCACTTAGACATGAAATGGTAACCCACAAAGAAATTAGTGTCATGTTACTTTACTATTGACTAGATATTTCTGTTAGGATCTATCCCTATTAATCTCTAAGGTTGGTGACGAAACCTAGGAGCATTCCCTCATATTGGAGTGTCAAATAAAAGAAAAAATAAATTGCCACCTCTTAGACTAATTTAATTGCATAGTGAGTCAAAAATGATTTTCAATATAGTATTCGAACTTTGTGTAATGTCTCCGATTTCAGAGTAATCACCATGGAGTTTAATTTAATTAATTAAATATTAAATTGCCTTGAGTAATATTTTGGACATTTATATTTAATTAATGAATTAATTATTAAAGTGACTTTATTAAATGCAGTGCTCAAATATTAAATAAAAGTCACTTTACAAAAGGCAAATTATTTAATAAACAATAAAAAAAGTGGTGAAGTATAAAAGCAGGTGGAAGAGAAATGATTTAATCATCTCGTGAAAAATTATTATTGGGAAGAATTGAGAGCTTGGTTTACAGGTTCCAGGAAGCTTGAGGACAGAAACCCTTGAGTTTTAGGGTGGACTGGGCGAAAACCCAACTCCATTGAAGGGCAGATTCATTCAGGATTTGCATTATGCTTCAATGAAAAGTTGATCGATTGTGAGAAATTTATGAAGTCTTTGTAAAAGGCGAATTTTAGAGTTTTGATCGGTAGGTTTTTTAGGATAAATAAAAATGGAGGAGTTTATGGAAGAAATATGGACACCATAGCTGGAATGATGTATTGAAATTGATAGTTGGAGTTTGTTTCTGCTCACCTGAAGATTATACACTGGGAAAGAAAGGGCTATAAGAACTGAATCGTGGTGGTTTATGCTGGGTATAGATATTATTTATTGAACATTTCTGGCAGCAAAATTCCCATTCCACTAGGACATGAAGGCTCAACATCATTGGTTTCTCTGTGGACACTGGACAGTGATCCTTTCAATTGTGGAGTGTGAAGGATAAGTGCAGCTGAAGGATTTGGTGATATGGATCAAGCATTTTGTGGGTCGTTTGATGATGTGGAAGATTTGATCTGCCAGTTGTATGCTTTTTTTTGAGCAACAATATATTTATTCACTTGGGTGAGTGAATATAATTACTATTAGTGGAGTCTTGGAGTTTGGAAGAATCAAATAGGTTATTGGCTGGGCGTTGGGAATTTCCTAGATTGGAACGCGACACAATAGGAGCAGAAATCGACCCTTTGTGAGAAGTAAAAATAAAAATATTAACGCCAATACAGATTTGTGGGCCTTAAGACCAGTTGGGAGGTGCATGGGACCTAACTGTCCAGTATCGCTTCATATCTTCATTATTGTCAATCTGCAATTAAAAAGGTCAGGATTTATAATGATACATTCTTGTGATTTGTTCTTTTAGTAGCAGTATTACACTATGTTTCAGTATTGACAGTAAGAGGAAATACCTCAATTATATCAGTTTTGTATTGTTTGGAAGATTGTTAATATATGGAAAAAATCCATTTATTACCTCTTAATCCATGGCATGAATGAGTATCAAAACATTATAAATGTTACATGAACACTTTACAAACTAGCAACTTAGAGAAACAAACTGAAAACTTCATCTAGGCATGAGTACAAACTGTTTGACAAATTGTCCAAGGTAGAAAAGTATTAAAAGTGGTACAATTCTGGGTTGGGAATCTTACATTGGTATCAGAGCCAAAATTCTACCAGCTTAAGGGGTTATGTACACTAGTGATAGGGCCAAACAATATGCTGAAAGAGAGAAAAAACGTAAACAATTTCAATTTCCGGGACCGTATCCAGAAGATGATACATTCTCAGCTGCATTAGCAGCAAGGCAGCCACTTAGAATTGCGCAAGGAATTGAAACACTGGCGGGTTCAGGTGGTGAGAGTCCTCAGGATAGGATTGACATAAGAGTTGATCATGACAGTGTTCGAAATATGCTAAACGATCTAGCAGGGGGACAGCAGCAGATGACGCAACAATTCATGCAAACACATCTGCTTCTCATCTATTCTCCTCTCTGTGTGCCACCTCCCAAGGCACTCACCTCTATTCTCACATTACTTATACCTTTGTCTTCTTGTACACATTCTCTCTCTGCCTTCTCCCATGTGCTCTCTCTGCCTTCCTTTTTTCACCTGCTGCCAAAACTAACCCTGCATTGCAGATTTATGGAGGTCGTGGTCTATGCTTTGCCTTGCATGCTAGTTTTTTCACACTACCTATCATTTCCATGCCAAGAAATGGGTTGCCATGTCATGTCCCCGAAATTGTAAATCTAAATTTGAGATATCGAAATACAAAAAACCAAACTGAATAAATATCAAAATATAAATTTAAGTAATTGCCATTTAAACATCATTATTATAATTATAATTATCAGGATAATATTATAATTATAAATATAAATAATCACCGTTTAAATAGAATCCTAAATACTATTTGTAAGTACTGATAACTTAAATATCGTTTAATAATATATAAATATTACAACTTATTATTGATAATTTAAAAGAAACTAATTTAAATAATAATGTTTCATGGACTAACAGATATTATAATCTGATCATGATAATAATATGAGAAATTTATAAATATTATACAAATCGATTTCAAGAGTAATTAGCATACAAATCGATTCAAGAGATAGATGATTATCATAACCCTTAATGTCATTCAAACTGATAATAAATAAGAATAAGAATGTTTCAATTACTAAAAGTAACAAGTCTCAGCATAAATCAATAATTCCCAGCAAGCAATAAAATATTAATAAACAAACATAAAAAGGCGTCGACTAAGGAATGATTGGAAGAGACGGGATGGTTGAAGGGATAAAGTGACTTAGGAAGAGTCACGTCTAAAGGAGACCATACAAAAAGGCAGTGATTGAGCAAGGAGAGATCATCGAATAGGAGGATTAGGAGAATAAGAGAGGAATACAGGAATAAAGAAAAGAATATATAAACATATTCTGACGGATGGGAATAAAGTTAGGAATATATAAATATATACTAAGGAATCACCGAATCATTTATGCAGATTGTGGAATGTCTTATCAAAATTATGGAATGCAATGAATGGGAAGGAGAAAGAAATCTGCAGCAGCAGATGGGATAATCAGGAATAAAGTGTGATCAGGAAGGTAAAGGAAATAAGGAGATTAGAGAATATAATAAAATCTACATATCAGAACAGCAACAGGTATATAACATTTATTAGTCATGTAAAGGTATGTATATGAATGCTAAACAATATAAGTAAAGAATATATATATGAATACTAATATAATTAAAGAATAATTATATAAACATGTATATATATAAATACTAATGCAAGTAAAGAATAATTATATAAATGTATAAATATGAATATTTTTTTGTATTAAGTATAATAGAAGCAACATATACAGATCACATAGGCAAGATGTTCATCTGAGGATCAGTCCTAGATTACCCCCCATTACAAAATATCACCAGTTATCCCTTGTTACATGAGATCAAAAAGTGAATCCCAATAGTAAACCTGTATCAGCCCTAGACTACCCCATTACATAGTATCAACAGTTATCCCCATTTGCATGAGATAAAAAAGGTGGATCCCAAAAGTAAAACCTGTATCAAAGTATCATCAGTTACATCAAAGTATCACCAACAGAATATACAATTATATATCATTGTCCTATATAAACATCTACTGTAAATCAAAGATGATATATACAGAACATGCTTGCTGTCTTCTGATTGGTTTTACTCTGTCCTGTTACCATCTTTCATAGCTATCAGTGTCTCTGCTGCTGTCAGTTCTTCTATAGAGGATTTTATTGCCTATCCTTCCTTGTTCTGAGTCTTGCCAACTTTAGTGCCCTGTCCCTCTGCTAGGTCCTTCCGAAATGCATGAAGAGCCCTCAAGAAGACATCCACACCTGGATGTCCCTCAAGCCACATATGCCCATATCTTACTTCCAGGATATCAATTGTGATCTCTCTGTTCTCCAGGTATTTCCAGAATTTGTCCTTTGAGAGCTCCACCGTAATGTAAACCTGCATGACAACATTGTATAGCATGAGTCCTCTATAAGACTCAGTAAGCACCCTCTTCCTTCCTTGAAACCTGTCTTCATTCCTTGCTTTCCAGATGACCCACAAAATATCAGATAAAAGGAAAAGCCAAAATAAGGCAGCAGTTTTCCCCATTTTTACATTATGATTGAATAAAATCTTTTCAGGAAGTGGTTGTCCGTTATTCCCCCAGATATTTTGCTCGTTACAAAACAACTTCCATATTTCTTTAGCAAAAATACAGTCAAAGAAAATATGATTAATTGTCTCAGGTATTCTATAGAGGTTGCATATATCAATATCATCAAATTTTCTTTTGAATGACAGTTTTTGGAATATTAGAAGCCACTTGAAACAAGCTTTTTTAGCCTTTGTTTACACCAGTTATTCTGAAAAACCTTTTGCCATTGATTTTGTTCCAATTAAGTTTCCAAATTTGATTCAAATACTCTGTCAGATCAATGTGTTCTATTAGCATGGAGTACATTTCTTTAACTTTGGTTTTCATTATATTATTGCCATTTTGCCATTGAAAGTCTTTAAATTGAGCAGTATCATTTTTTGTTTCCATTGGAAATTTTATCTGATTACAGGCTTCCCTAAGGATTGTGTAAGTCCTACAATTGGTGAGAGGAATATTAAATTCAGAGCTCAAGTCATTCCAATCTTTCAGTTTACCATCCTTCAAAATACCTTTGAAACATTGGATTCCTTTGTGGGCCCGACATCTTGTTGAGCAGCCTTGGATCAATGCAAGTGGTTTCCCTTTGTGTTTTAAGTTCCACCATATAGACCTGTTAATCTGGATGATCCTATTATCCCCTTTGGTGAAGTGGTAGTTTGTTAGGCACTTTTTCATCAATTCCCAGGCTTTCCAAATGGTTCTGAAAACATGGGATCCTGCAGGTAACATAGTCCATTCACTGCTAAGAATATCATTGAGTGGTAGAGATTTTCATGTTTTTGCATGCTTAGGGACAACATTGAGGACATTTTGTCTGATCAACACTTTCCAAGGATCCCCTCCTTCCAGTGCCTCAATCACCCACTTCGTAGCCAAAGCAATACCTCGCAACCTTAAGTCTTTTAGCCCTAGACCTCCCTTGAGTTTTTCAATAGTGCACCATTTCCATTTCATTGAGTGCCTCTTTCTCTTGCCTTTCCCATCTGACCATAAGAAGGCTCTTATCCTTTTCGGGATATCATTGATTTGATATGAATTGAAAAACCAAACAGAAGCAAAGTATATGTTGTAGGATGAGAGTATCCTTTGACAGACCTGAATCCTACTAGCCAAGGATAGAAATTGTCTGTTCCACTTAGCAATTTTCTTTTCTATTTTGTCCCTTATCCACAACCACATCTCCTTTAAATTGGGTTCCACAGCAAAGGGGACACCTAAATATCATACCAATTTTTGAGGACCACCCCATTGAAGTCCAAAGTTGTTAACCCAATCTGGAGGTTCTTCTTTCCAGCCCAAAAGGAAAGATTTTGAGGGGACAATTTTAGCACCAAAGGCTAAGCAGAAGATATCTAATTTCCCCATTAGATTTGCAAGGTTAACCTCCTCCAAGGTCAACAAGATTGAGGTGTCATCGGCAAATTGCAGGTTTAGGAGCTCATTATCATCTGGCAGTAGAATGCCTCTTACCCTTGGAACTGATGAACTCTCCCTCAAAACATAATGCAGTGCATCTAAGGCTATTACAAACAGTGCCGGTGCAAGTGGACAACCTTTCCTTATGGATCTTTCAAGGGAGATTTCTTTAGTAAGAACCCCATTGACTTCTACCTGGGCAGTTGCATCTTGAAAGAGGGTTTTGACCATATGATAAAAGGAATTGGGAAATCCGAAGGCCTTCAAAACTAAGAGCACAAAATCCCACTCAATTCTATCATATGCCTTTTCAAAGTCTAGTAAAAGCATTGTTGCTTCCTGCCTTGTTTGCTTTGCCTAGTTCATTGCTTCCCAACTGGTGATCAGGTTTTCCAGTATGTATCTTCCCTTAATGAAACCTGTCTGTGTGGTGTTTATGATAGAATTCTGTAGGAAGGCCATTTTCCCCTGGAGACTTGTCATCTTTGAGCAGGAGTATGGCTTTTCTAACTTCCTCTTGGGATATTTCTTTCCCTAGTTTCCCAACCATTTCTTCATTGATCTTCCTTGGAACAACTTTTTTTATATGTTCCCCTGCCTCGTCATTAGCCTCCCTCCCTCCCTCAGAGGAGAAGAGGTTCTTATAGAATTGGAAAAACTGCTCTTATCTCCTCTTGATTGACCAAGGTAGTTCCATTTGCAGTAATCTGATCTATCTGCTCCCTAGCTTGCTTCTCCTTAATATATCTAATTCACAAAAAACGCTACCAGTTTTCAATTTAATTTCCAAAACCTCCAGAAGATCTACTCCTAGAGATAAGGATACCAAGGCTCGCGCATCAGAATGCGGGAGAGGGGTTTTGGTATCATCAACTTTTAACAAATTTCCATACGGTTCCAATAGGAGTGGAACGAACTTCCAGAGACGGGGAGGAACATGTTTGATAACCAACCATTTAGGGCTGGAGAGGGCCAGGACTTCCTCTTCCAGTGCCTCAGGAATCCATGCCAGAGCATGAAAGACAACCATCGCAACGTTCCAAAATTATTTTTTTATTACCTCCTCCTGAGAATTATGATTGCTAAAGAAAATGACATACAATCCCTTTTGCACCATACGACATCAATAGAATTGAAACCCTAATTTCTTTTCCCAAATATTATGAAACCATTCCTCCATGTATTTCCTTGCCGGAACCCTATTGGGATTGACGACAACAAAGAATATAGTAGTTTTCAACAACCTACCATCCTCTTCAGCAATTGCCTCATCTAGGGTTTCATTAGGAATCAACACAACTTTCAATGGAGGAGACAGGGGGTGCTTACCTTGTTCCTCTCTTCCATCTTCCTGCACTTCGCCGACTCCCTCGAGCACAAGCTTGGCGCCCTGCGGAAGTTGACTCCATTCTCCTATGATGATGTCTTGGAATGATTTGGGAGGCACATTATTTACATTTGCTTTGGCAGATTCATTAATGAAACCATCCGGGGGATCCGTATCCCCATCCATCATTTCAGATTTTAACTCCATGAAGCCACACATGCGACCTCTCACAAGTGGATTGATTGGCGAGATACCCCCATCACACCCACAACAAACGGAATTAATAGAAGATACCACTAGGCACAAGGGAAGAGTGTTGTACACCGGGAGAAATAATGAACAATCATGGAGGAGGGCCAAGCCTCCTCCACGGCCTGCGGGTGAACCCTACCACCAAAACCTTCACACGTGCACCAGTCCTTTGTTTCAGAGCGAACTTTTTTTTCAAACTATCCCCAAGCATCCTTATATATGAATATTAATAAGTAGAGAATAATTATATACATATATATACATATGTGTGTGTGAGAATTATATACAACTATAAAATAATGATGCTCGCAGCGATTATTGAGTCATATAAGTAATTATGACTCTTTAATATGAACATGAATAGATTGTATCTATATATTTATGTATGTCCTTATCCTATGATCAATCAAACGTAAGGTTGAAGGAATCGAAGAGGGAAAAGGAAAGAAGAATAGATTTTAGCATCAACCAAACAGAGGTACACTTTCATATGATATTTATGAATACAATATAAACTGAAGATGAGCCGATTATGCATTTAATTATACATAGTAGTATTGTAGAAGATCTAATATTTATTAATCATGATACTTTGTACATATGCATAAATCTGAGTTAACTATATTTACTAAATATGAATGATGAATCTGTGTTATTGAATTAATATGCAAGAAACAAAATATGTATCTACACTATTGTAATGTCCCTTACCTAGCCTTGCTCTTGAATTCGCTTGTTTGCCCTAGAATTCGATTGTTGATTAGGTTTAGGGTTTCTTCTTTCCAAAAGGAATGTGTTTCTCTAATGAAATAATCCTAGATTGAAATCTGCATTCACCAATTTAAAAACATTTCCACATACACATATTTGTTAGCAATAATATCTAGATATCCACAATATATTCATAAACATAAATCAATTAATGAAGACATAAGAGGAGTGCCATAGGTGGATCCGCCCTGAAGCCCTCATGTAAACTCAAGAGGTTGTCCAACACAATCCTTCTTGCCTAGGGGCTTAGTACCTGCATACTCCACTCATGGCAACACCTCAGAAGACACTCGTCCTATTAGGGGAGAGGAACCATAGAGTCCAAGTGGCCTAAGGCCTACCACCTTCTCTTGCCCAATCCCGTATCTTGGGCCTAAGGGGCAGAGACCTAGGTGGGACCCCCATCTTTCTATAACCCAATCCCTAGTCAAGGGCCTAAGGGGCTGCAAAGCCCAATCCCTTGTTAAGGGCCTAAGGGGCTGCAAAGCCCAATCCCTTGTCTAGGGCCTAAGGGGCTGAAAGTGGGGTTTTTAGGCAATCCACTTCACCCATGTTCCATCCATCCTAATAGGTTTACAAGCACATAGTAGACAATCTTTAAACAATCAGATATATTTGCCTTCATCCAAGATTTATTTCATGCCCATAATCAAATATATTTTCATTTACCAATGGTTCTTTAAGTTCATCATTTCCTATGATAATTCTCATTATGCTAAGATTAAAGGAAGTCATTATATCAATAATCAAATTAACAATATCTAGTTCTTATATTTAGAAAATGCTAACTATTATTGCTAAGTGAATACATCACCTTGAGTTGTTGTATCTCTCCACCCTTTCTGATTCCTTACTCGCCTCCTTCAACCCTATATTGGATTGATTATAGGATGAGGACAATTCATAAATATACATAAACTCCTTATGTCTATATTAAAGAGTCATCATTACTTATAAGGCATAATAATTACTGCAAGTATCATTATTGTATATTTATATTATCTATATGTTCCTATATATATATATATATATCTATATCTATTATTAGTTAATCTAATTACCTTTACATATACATGTTTTCTATATATATATATTTACTTATCTCTATATATAAGATATTTAGTTATTCACATATAATATATATGTGTCTATTTCAAAACCTATCATTTACTTCCTTAGATTGGTCTATATCTCCTACTGGGTATAATAATTACTGCCTAAATCCCTTTCCTTATTTATTATTCTATTCCTTCCTGATGTATATCTATTTCCCCATATAAATGTTGTACCTCCAAACATATTAATTTATTATTCTGAAGTTCCATCCTATCGTAAATATGTTGACTTACTATTCTGGAAGTTAATTCTAAAACCAGTATACTAACTTGCTGTTCTAAAATTCCACTATTTGATATATATCTGCTCGTTGTTTCTGAACTTTCCTTTTCTTTTTCCCCTTCCTAATCCCATGCCTCTCTTGTTTGACTTATTTGTCTTATATATCTGATCGAGTCTCAAAAGACATGACTTTTCATGTCATCCTTGGTACCCGCTTTTTCCAAGTGTTGTGTCCTTTGCAAGTGGACATTCCTTTTACCGGTTACTAATAAGGATCATTTGCTTATTATGATTGCTTTTAGTATATCCTATTTAAATATTTATTATTTTATATTGGTTATTTTATTTGTTATCTATTTATTATATTTTATATTTTGTTATTTATTTCATACTTTTTATTTGTGTATTTTATATTAATTTTATTCTCTATTATGATTACAATATTTAAATTGTTTATATTTTAATATTTATAATATTGCATGATAATATTATCTTGTGAGAATTATAATTAAATTACTAATATTTATAATTTTAATATGTATTTTGTTTTTATCTTATGATATAATATTATTATAATAATATTTAAATTGAAATTTTATAATTTTGATATCTATTTTATTTAGTGTTTGTATGGTATTGGGGACATGACAACTATGGAATAATATTCATATTATGTCATTGATTTAATAGTTGAGATCAAAATCTATGTATTTATATTATTCATATTATGTCATTGATCCGTGCTTACATTAGGGACTGATATTCATATTATCTGACTGTAAACAACTAGCCATGACAAGGGAGTTGAGGACCTATGAGGAGGGGAAACAGCGTTGGGTCACCCTCTAAGTACACCACCCCATATGGATGGCAAGGGCCACATGGGGCCAAGAGGGGTGTACTGCTCGGGTAGAGGGTTTCCCGGGCACCCTATCAGACCATTATATGCAAGGAAGAATGAATTAGGAAAAACCAAAGAAGATTCAATATACTTATAAAATGATGATTGTCTTTATTTATAAATGTCTACTAACATATTTGCAGGTCTTAACAGGTAGTTGTATCCCTAACCATATTCTCTTTGTTTTCCTTGAATATTCCAATTAATATTATCTTGTAAGTATTCTCTAACTCTGTTTTACAGGGGCCTACTCGCACTACAAACATCCCCAAAATCAAGGTGATCACTTGAAATTGATAAATTAGGGAAGATTTAGGGTTTCCCAAAAAGGGGACATTACATGCCATGCCATATTAAAGGCATAGACACCCCTTTCCCCTCTCTTGCGCCATTCTTTCTTCTTCTGCACACCCTATTTTTGGTTTGTCCCTTCACATGAATGATCGAGGAAAATGGTAGGGGTGCCATGCCTTATTAAATATGTAGTCTCCCCCAAGTCGCTTCTTTGCATTATTTTATTTTTTAATTCTTTTTCCCCACCTACACTGTCCAACATGGATGTCATTGGTGGGGGATGTGACAAGAAGAAATCAATGTGGAGGGAAAATGAAGCATAACATTTGTTTGTTCTAATATTTGAGATAATAGAATATTTGTACTCTTAAAAGGTTTCTTCATTTGAAGTCTTTGGGGCCTTAGATCAATTAGATATTATTCATCCTCAAAAAAGGTATGATGTTTTTGAACCCCATCATAACAATAAAGTATGGCATGTTTTCATAGTTATCAAAAATTATGTTCATGCTAAACCTTGAAGGGGCGACTCAAGTAATCTCAACTAGGGCTATAGAAACCCAAGTAGCAATAGAACAAGGCTTAGAAGAAATTAGAGGTATCTTTATATGGCATATAGACTCTCTTGGTTGGCAGGAAAGCAATGTCCAATTGATGGTGATACATACCTTCACACACAAAACAGAAAAAGGAAAAAGAAAACCATTATAAGGTTTGATATAGACCAATGTTTTCTTGGGATTGTTTTTAGAAAGTAATCAGTAATTGTATATCTCAATTACTTAGGTGAGAAAGGCCAAGTAACACACAATGCACACAAAACTTCTTTGATGTGTGTGTTTTGAGACAGTAAGATCTTCGTTTTTTCTTTTTAAGTTGAAGTTCTTTCTCTAATGATGTGGTTATTTATTTTCGCTGTAATGAAAAACCAAAGATTATGGATTTTAAATATGCTTTTGCATCTTTTCCTGTGGAGCTGCCACTTGTTAACTGACATTGCCCAAGTCTTAATATTTTGAGACCCACCATTCTTCCTTTTTGTTTTATATAAAATGGTCTCATTTCATGAGAAAACCCTCCCTAACAACTACAAAATATTTTCATTCACTTGAAGAAACTGTAGTGCAAGAATCCTTGGAATTTTTGAAAACCAAACTTCTTTCCAACTTGTTCCTTTGATAGTCTATATCCCACAGCCCTCATTTTTCCATGATGGTGAGATTGTATTCACAAAATGCTGGAGGTAGCAACATGGGAGGAAACAAGTACAAACCTGAAGTTTTTTTATTTTATTGTTTTTTCCTCTTGGCTTGCATTTATTTCACGCTTTCTTGGTAATGATACTTGATGAAGAATTTGTTGTAAATATGATTTTTCTATGCAAAATAGATGCTGTAGTTGCCCATGCTAGCATCCTTGCGAAACAAAACATTTAACAAGGTAAGCTCTCTTGAGGAGTAGGGCATAAGGGGTGGTGAGTCATAGGGAAATGTATACATTATGCTTGTATGGTTAGACACAATTTCATCCTAAGAATCGGAATTGTATGTTTTTTGAAAATGTAATGATTTGGATATACAGTAAATGCATGACATGCAAGCTAAATCTCTTACAATCTTCTTACTTATTTTGTAGAGCTAAGTCGAAGTTTGTTTTCATACTAAAATGTAAAGAGTTGTGAGGAAAGTAGGCACATGTTTTTAGAGTTACAAATTTGTTACCAGAAAGAGGAAGAATTATCCTACAATATATAGGAATACAATGATACACAAGTAAACAATAGAGAAAATGTTCTTTAATGAAAATTTCAATTTGATACAAATTACAACACAGCAGAGGAAACAAAAGACTCAGATAAAGGTGAAGAAATCAACTAGGTAAAGCAAATATGAAAGTTTAAATTCCACGAGGCTGGGATAAGGCAAATGTGTTTCTGTGTGCCCATTTGGTATGTGAGATTAAATTCATGTTCTGTAGACAAAGGAGAATTCAAGACCCTAACAGCAAGGTGATCAATGCCTCTGTCAATGTTGTCTGTTTTGTTTTGCACATACTTGAGTCTAAGTTAAGATATGATGGAGCAATGATAAATCAGTGGGTGAAAAATTGTCAAATTTACGATGAGCTCAAATAGAGGAATTGACAAAGGATATCAAAGTTCAAACTGATTGCAAGCTGGTGGTTATATGATGAGTACACAATTATCTAAGTTGAGAGAGCCCTCACAGCTCCTCGTAAACTTTGGCAGTAGATAAACAACTCTTGCATTGTGTAACAACCACCCCTGATTTATTTATTTTTTGATTGTTTGCTGAGTGTAATGTTAATTGCAGATATGTTCTTGTTCAACATATTTTCAACATAGCATAGCATTCATAGGAAACATTACAAAGAAGGGAAATAACCATGAAATTGCATTGTTTTCACATTGAACTATAACATATCATAATGGCAAATGATAACCAATGAAATCAGACTTAATGAGAAATGTTTCAGACTTGATAACAATGAATTTCAGACCTGATAACAGTCATACAAGTGCAGCAAATGCTTTCAAACTTGCACCACAAGATAGTTATAATAGATGCTAATCAACCACCATAATCTCACACCAAAGAACAACTGCACAAACTCCAAGATGAGCAGATTTCAGGCCTATACATTAGCAGACCTGAGTGTGCACAAACTCCCAAAATGGAATGAATTCCTAGGAGGGGCGATTTGCTCCTAAAATTCAATACTTCAAAAAATGTAAATGAGTGCTCAAAATGTAGCACCTAGCTGTGAAGAATCCTTTGGAATAGTGCCTAGAACGAAGTTCCAAACACCAATGGAGCTACGAGCAAATTAGCACTTCCAGCCACTGTGAAAAAGTGAATTTCCAGAATTTTGAAAATGTATATCAGAGCTCTGAAAATGAGTTTAAACACCTCCAAACACACACCAAAATGAAGCAAAGCGTCGAACACACCAAAACCTCTGCTCCCACATCAAAATATAGAGAAAATCTTCATTCCTAAACCTCCAAATCGAAGAAAATCAGAAAACTTTGTGAGTGCAAATGTGATCCCTGAAGTAGAACCACTCTTCCTGGGTAGGGTGGATCTTTCACCACCGAAACCAGCAACTAACGGTGAGGGTTTTCATCTTCAACTTGCAGAAATGGTAATCTAGAAGCATTCCAACATCATCCTGTTATGTTGCCAAAGTAGAGATAATGAAATGAGAGTCCAAGAGGTGATTATATAGAAGAGGAGAGGAAATTAGGGCAACACAATTTGAATTCACTTTTCCCTCCAAGAAACCTCATGCCCCTTTCATGAGCTTTTTAATTCCTTATGCCTCCCCCAAGTTTGGCGTCCACTTTTGGAGGCTAAATATTTGCTTTAAAAAAAAACTTATTTCACCTTATTCCTAGGCATGAGACAAGGGGTCCTTTTTATGAACACATGACCCTCACTTAAGTTATAAAGTAATTTTATAACATAAATGACGGAAATATAAATATTAACTTGATTACCCTTAGAACTCACCAATGCCCAAACAAAAAATATTACATTGCTGGAGAAACAGAGGCCAAGACCAGCTGTCAAAAATACATTTACTAAAAATAGCAACTGCTAAAAGTAGTAAGTGTGCCCAAGAACCAAACTGGCACAATCTGAGATACACTGAAACTTACTATAAATAGTAAGTGCTAAAAATGACCACTACTATAAATAGTAACCCCTTCCAAAAAGCACCGAAAACCTCCACAAAGCCCAACACAGGCTCTGAGTCCCCTAACCAACTCCACTTTTCCTACGGGAACCCGGAATAGGCTAATGGAACTCTCAAACTGATCAGGTGCATGAAGGGGACATTACACATTGGTTATCATGGAAGTTTGTGAACAAATTTGCTAAAGGTGTGTCAAAGAAGATAAAGGATCAAAGGTAGTTGACATTTCCATCCTTGCCTAGGAATGTAGGTGAGCATGTTCTTCCCAAGTATCCAAATTTATTACTAGTAGCTTCTCTAATCAAAGAGTATTGTGTTTCATACAATCTTTTTGGTTGTTGGGATCCACAAGGGCATTTGGTTATTTTTGTTGACTCTTTAGAAGGCAGGTTTAGATGTGATTACATGCATACACCATGGGACAATGGTGGTGAATTTTATTTGTTTGCAATAGATGATGAAGAGATAGTTAATCGGATGCATCCCAAGGAAAGATGGGATTTAATACTCCTATCAATAGCCAACACTCTCCAAGAGCAATACACTGCCAAACCCGCTACAACTAGATATTGTTAGTATGCTGTCAAATCCACCAATCTTGGCTCACACTATTGCAATGGCATTATCAGATTCCAGGTCTTCTCCATCATTACATGTATCTATATCATTGCAAAAGGCACTGACATGCATAGTAGTGATACCTACATTAGTTTTGGTTTTGCCTTTAGTTAATGTACCATTGTCAAGTGAATGGGGCAGCTATAGAGCATATGGCGGAGGGACATGTGGCATCCCATCTTGATGAGAGTGTATTTCAAAAATGTTCCCCCATTATTGATTTGGATCCTAGTTTGGAAGGAGAAGAAGCAGAAGGAAGGTCATTAGAAGATTAGCAAACTTAGGAAGTTGCTACATCTATAGTTCTGCAATAAAGGATGGCCTGCCCTCAAGTTCTCACTCCTGCTGCTTAAGATAAAAAGGCATCACAAGTGGTCTCTCAGTCTGCATCTCCAAGTTCTAAATCTGCTGTCTGCCCAGGTAACACAAACAGTTATAGTTGATTTCATTTTCTCTCCTACTGGTACTCCATCTCAAGTCTTTCAAAGACAAGCTCCTACTACCCTTGCTACACATACTGGATCCTCTTTAGCTCCTTGGATAGAGACCTTAGATAAAGAATTTTCCCTTCTAGAAAATCAAGCCATGTCTTTAATGTATGACCTGCTGAGAAAATTAACATTTGATAAGGGAACAAGAACTTTGAAAAGGATCTCAGTCAAGAGAGCTTGTAACAATCAGAAGCTGGTTGTTTATCAAAAGCAGGGTGACATAATTCAATTACACAGTTAATTCCATAATTGCATCTCTGAGTGATTTTGCACAAGATCAAATCAATGTTTTAATCAAGGAGAATGAAGAGTTTAGAGGCACAGTAACATTGGTTTTCTCCATTCAGTTGTTGAATAAGATTGCAGATAGCCTTATTGGAATCTTTGCATTCCTATTGTAGTTGCAGCCTGCAGGTTTTTCAAGGAGAGGTAAATCAAGGCCCAAGGTACCATTGCAGCCTGGCAAAAGGAACTGGGTGTGGTCAAAGAAAAGCTAAAATGCATAGCTTTGTCCTTATTACTCCTTACGAGTAAACTAGTATGTTGCTGGTGACCATGATGGCACTAGCCAAAATTGAAAATAGAGGTGTTTGAATATTGTTAAATTTTTTCTAACATCTCTTGCAGGATTGGATAAGCGTGCACAATAGTTGGGAACTATGGTTGACCTATACATGGAATGTGTAAGGTACCTGCCTTTGTGGTGCTGAGTTGACACAAAGATAGTAGAGAGTTGATTGCAGAGAAGGAATTCAAATGATTCATTGAAACTTTCATGGAAGATTTAAAGGGATGAGTTCAAACTCTCAAAAAGGCTGGAAAGAATAGCATCATGGAGAATATTCTCTTAGTGCAAGCTCATGGAGTGAAACACGGTCATCCAAGAACTAATCCAAGTTGACGTGAAAAAACTCCTGGTGAATATCAGGACATAAAGGCAAAGGCCGAAAGACTAATAGTGATTAACATGCAGCAAGTGGAAAATGATTATGCTGTGTGTTGACAAGTTGTAGCTTGGAAGGCAGTTGTAAATTGAGGAGTGGTGACTGGACTAGGGTGAGCTAGAAATTTTAGTTTTGAGATCTGTTTAGCAAAGACATAGTTATTACAATTTAAAATTTTGGTTATTTTCTTTTTAAATCTTTATTTCAGGTATTGTTGGATTCCAAGGATAATGAGCCAAAACTTATTTAAAACATACGATGATGTTTATTTTACTGTCATCAAAGAAATAAATTTTGCATGCTGATTTCGTTGCGAGTTCATTTTTCTTTGATCTCTTATTCTGTGATGATTTACTGAATTACTTCCTGTATGTGGGTACTTTTATTTACTATCCATATGTGCGTGTATGTATGTGGATTATTTCATTTTGATTATTTAGTGTAATTAGAGTGTGTGCACATCCATGGCTGTTTGATGAATCTAAATGGTTGTCTATGATGAGCACACGGTTATATTGAGAGTGGGATGGGGCGCGGGGGGGAGGGGTGCGGGGGGTGGTTTGGTAGGGGGGTTCTTTACTTTTCAAAACTTAACCAATCACAATAAAACATTCAAGTAAGATCTAGCAATTTAGAGTACAAAGACAACACACTATTTTACGTGGAACCCTTGCCGGAAAAAAACCACGGCAAAATATTGCTTATATATTATAGATTAATCTTCTTGTTCTTGTAGGCTCCAACCCCCACACAAACTGAGCTCCAACCCAGCAAGATGCACCAGCCTCTATTTTATAGGCTCCAACCTATCTGAGGCTCCAATCCCCACACAAACTGAGCTCCAACCGAGCAAGAGGCTCCAACCTCTATTAATCCTTAAATGGCTGATATAGTTTACTTCTTCACATGCTCTTCTCTTATAAAAGTGATTACACCTTTCACAAATCTGATCACACACTTTCTTCCCTTCAAATCTGATCACACACTTCACACAATCCTTTCTTCACAAATCCGATCACACTCTTTACACAATGCTCTTTTCACAAATCTGTTCTAACTTATGCACCAATTCCTTTCACAAATCTGATTATAATCATGCAAAAATTTCTTTCACAAAACTGATCATTATCATGCCTATATTTTCACATGGATTTATGCTTCTAATCTTCACATATATTTGTCATATATATATTTGCATTTATCATTCATACATGGGCTGCATATAATTATACACTCCAAATAAATCTGAGTTACACTTCATATTTATGCCCTTTACTTTCTTTTCATCTGCTCTTACATTCACATATTATTCATTGAAATTGTTACTTTTGGCTCCCACTTTTTCTTCTATTTATACCACATTATTTTCCCAAGGGAGGCGTCTCTTATGAGAAGGGATGACTTGTCCAAAATGGTGGCAACTTTTGATTTTTTATACACCTTTTGAAAGGTAAGTGCTCACCATGAGGGATCGGCCCCTTTTAAGAAAATATAAATTTATTATTTTTAATTCCAAATGGGGCGCTTCTATATGGTGGTCGGCCTCTATAAGTATTTAATTTTAATTTATTTTTCTTTCCATAAAGGTCGGCCTGCAATAATAACTATATTATTATGTCTGCCTTATACTCCTTTATTGCTGCCATATTGTCATGATTCTCTTGAATGTATTGCTGCCTTTTGGATATTACTCATAGAGAATATTAATCATGGCTTTTCTTTTTAACACATTCACTACTCTTCTTCTTAATATGTTTGCCCCCTCATATCATTTGTTATCCATAATTTGTCTTAGACAAATACAAATCATTTGCTATCCATAATTATTTATCAAGGTATACATTTCTTCTTTGATAGTAGGCGTCATGTCCCCATCCTGTCGGCATTTGTGGCGAGGTTAGCCTATCATTTGATCCTCGTGGTGACAGAGTGTTCAGAGGATCCTTTTTGGCAGTTGCTCTGTTGGTTAGCAGTAGCAGTGTGTCGGTTTGGGCCTTCGCAGAATCTTCCAGAGAGTCTTTTCAGAGAACTTTCTATTTTTAGAAAGTTAGGTAGACGGAAGCTGCTATTTCGGGCAGGGCACCTGGTGCAGTGATTTAGCTCAGATTCGACCCGGTTCAGTAATTGTTTGATTTGACGGAGAAATAAGGAGTAATTACTGAGTTATTAAATATTTAATAATTTGACTTTATTATAAAGTCACTTTATTGAAATATTAAAATATTTAATTATTTGGCTAAGTTATAAAGTATTTAATTATACTTTATATTATATTATTAAAATGTGATTTAATGAGTATTTAATGCTCATTAAAAAGGGACGCCAATAATTAAATAAATTCTCCTAAGTCCAAAGTGAAAATTAAATCATTAATTTAAATGATTATTTTAATGGAGAATTAGGTCGAACTTTTCAAAGAAGAATATATTGTTCTTCCCAAGGCAAAATCGAACTATCAAGTTTATTATTCAATTTTGTCTTCTGAGCATCTGAGCTTTGGAGTTTGCAAACCCTAGGGTTTCTGGCAAACATCGTTTCTGGAGAACGTAACCTCTTCAGAGATCAGGCATACTGAGGCTGTGAGATACCAGCTGAAGATTGCACTTGGTGATTTCATCCAGAAGTCACAGATTGAGCTTAATCATTTAATCAGACAGAGATTCATCAGTGTCAGCAGAGATTATTCATCTAGCAGTCAAGGCGCACTTTTCAGAGGACATTCATTTGAGATTGGGCACAATTTCCAAAGGCCGTACATTATTCATTATTGCTGCAGACTGGCCGTACTGTACCTGCAGGCCGTACTTCATTCTCTTCAGAGGTTTTCCTTCTGGCATTCAGTTCCCAGCTTCCAGCTTGAGGCGTTGGTCTTGTATTGGACATTTACTGGAGATTTGGCATCGAATTCAGAGACTAGAGATTTGTACTTGCCTGGCCGTACTCAGCATTTATTGCTGCAGCCGCCACTACAGAAAACCAGGTTTTTCATTAATAATTTCTCTGTCTTTCATCTCTGGCTTCATCTATGTTATTGTAATTGCTCTGGATATTGAATATATTGAGTCGCCTATCATATTTGAGCATAAATTGCCAGTTTCGAATTTATTTAGATTTTATATGAATTTCTTAGAAAAATCGCAGCTATTCATTTTTTGTCAAAAAATCTCAAAAATACACAAAAACACAAAACTTGCAAAAAATCTCAAAACACCAGTTAGGGTTTGAAATCGAGAACCACCAGGGTTCTGACAGTGGTATCAGAGCACAGATCTCCTGCCATCCTGTGCTTTTTCAGTGATTATTCAGAATACAGTGCATTTCTGGGTTGCCTTTTATGAACCAAGACATTATTCAGTATACCAGAGGTGTAGGGACAGGCAAAGACGAAGACTGGACAGGTCCTCCGATTCCAGAAGGTCAGACAGTATCAGGAGTGCTTGGTTTTCACAGATCCAGTTCAGACGGTAGTGAAAACAGTGTTGCAACCCTAATGGCAGATCGTGAGACTTCCTCAGAGACTCGCAGGGATCCAGGGAAGGCACATGCAGAGGGTGACATTACTGATGAGGAGTTTAGACGGAGACACGACAACATGATGGATATGATGTCGCAGTTGATGGGTACTATTAGGCAGTGTACGCCCACACAGCCTCATTTCATACAGATTGGACAGACGAGCGGGACCACTCCAGTGGATCAGCCATTGGCATCAGCTCCTAGGCAGCCGTTACCGATCTATCAGGAGCGTAGGCCAGGCCAGCCTACTTTCTTACCCAGAGATACTCCACCTCAGACTCCAGGGGCAGAGCAACCGGTGCATCATCAGGACTTCCAGCCACAGAACGGCATGTCGGTGGCAGACTTGACGAGATTTCATGGCGAGTACATGTCTTTAGCGCCTGAGATCCGGCAGGCACTCACGTTTCATGAGTTTATAGATGTCTATAAACCCAGAGGAGGAGGTAGATTTGATCGTAGACCCCCACAGCATCAGCAGCAGCAGCCACAGGTGAATAGAGATTTACAGTATGCTGTGAGCAAGATTACACTGCCATATTTTGACGGGTCCGAAAAGACATCAGCTAGGTCATGGGTCCAGAAACTGGACAACTATCTGTCACTTAGACCTATGCAGGAGGATGAGGCAATTAAATTTGCCACTTTACATCTGGACGGAGTAGCGCATGATTGGTGGCACCACGGCATGTACACGTTAGGCCATCATGCGGTTAATACCTATCAGGAGTTCACGAGCCGATTGATAGAGAGATTTGATAGGAAGGATCCAGAGTTGTATTTTAGAGAGTTGGCTCAGCTCAGACAGACAGGCAGTCTGGAGGCATACATTGGCGAGTTTCAGAGAGTGACCGTCATGGTGACTGGCATTTCAAAGAGGAGACTCATTATCTTATTTGTTGAGGGTTTGACAGAACCCATGAGAGGTTGGGTCAAGGCTTTTGACCCTCCCACACTTCAGGAGGTCATGCGGAAGGCACGAAGCATGGAACTTGCAGCACCTCGCAGCAAGTTCAATTCAGGGTCCACTCCATACACGAGACCCAACAGGCCTTTCGATAGAAACAATGACAGAAATAGACCCTTTGACAGGAGGAAGGATCAACAGGATCCGAAGAGACAGAATGCACCCCCGTTTGACAGAGAAACATTGAATGAATTACGCAAGAAAAAGTTGTGTTTTTGGTGCAAGGCACCCTATGATGAAAAACACATATGCCCACTTCGTCCGAAAGTCAAAAATAACCAAATGGAGTGGTATTATGAGGGCGAAGAGCAATCTGATCTGTCAGACCAGCAAGCTGATTCCGAGCCTTCAGATGATGAGAAGTCCGAAAATGAGAATGAACATGAAGGTGGAAGGAAGCTACAGGAAGCCCATCTGACTAGTCTTCAGAGAGATGGTTCATTTCGACTCCGTGGGCTCTTAGCAGGTCAGAAGGTGATTACTTTATTGGATACGGGTGCGACACATAATTTTATTGATGCACGTTTAGTGGAGAGATGTGGTATCCAGACAGAGGCTTTCGAGGGTATCCGAGTCAAGGTAGCTGACGGATACACTCTCAGGTGCGACAGAAAGATTACTGATCTGCCGATGAGATTGAACAACTATGAATTCAAGACTGAATTCTATGTTGTTAATATGGGTGATACAGATGTGGTACTAGGGATGGCATGGTTACATGATTTGGGTGAGTTCACGCTCAACCTACGGGACATGGAGATGAAATTTAAGGTTGACGGAAGACCACATGTCATCAAGGCAATACGGGACAGTAATCTTAGGATGGTTTCATTCAAGCGGATGGAGAGGCTCATTCGTCATGATATGGTTGACTGGGCGGCTGAGTGCATGTTGATGCCAGCCCAGCAGGAGCCGCAGAAGGGTGAGTACCACCCTGACATACAGATTCTGAGGACTAAACACTCCAAAGTGTTTAGTGATATTCCACCTGGTAGGCCTCCAGATAGAGGTACAGAGCACATTATTGAGTTGGAGGAGGGCGCAAAGCCCGTTATGATTACTCCCTACCGACATCCGAAACGACTCAAAGATGAAATAGAAAAGACCATTAATGAGTTGTTGGCTATGGGTCATATCAGACCTAGCAAATCCCCTTTTGCTTCATCGGTTGTATTGGTGAAGAAGAAGGATGGATCCCTTCGGATGTGCATCGATTACAGGTAGCTCAACAAAAGAACCATCAAGAATAGGTACCCCATTCCGCACATTGATGAGCTGATAGATGAGTTGCATGGTGCAGTCTTCTTTACGAAGATTGATTTGAGATCAGGGTACCATCAGATACAGATGAGGGAGCAGGACATTGAGAAAAACCGGCCTCTTCCTAGCATACCATGTCACTGCAGTTCTTGGTTATGCTCCTTCGGTTAACCAATGCACTCGCCACCTTTCGTGCAACTAGTGAAATTGCGTTTTCAATGCTCAGCTTGAGGAGATTTGTGTTAGTCTTCTTCTACCTACATTTTGGTTTATAGCGCGTGTCATGGAGGAGACCGTCTATTTGGACACGCTCTTGCATTCAGCGCATGAGTCTTCTATGCGCAACCGCGCGCTGGCATGGAGGAGTTGTTGATATCCGGGCACATCATCGCTAAGGAGGAGTATGGACCGAAAGGTCCAGCCATTGTTGAATCGGGCCGCACCGGTGAACCCACGCGTTCTCGGTACCATTGGGTTGTGTGTATCTTGCCAGTGATTTGTTTAGCTGGGTTCACGCCACGCCGCACTCCCTTACCGACTTGGACGGCGAAGGCTTTCGGTCACCACGCCAGAGTGCTTTGACAAAGTTTAGCGTGACTGCGACTTCCAGTCCGTGCTTACTGGCTCCCCACTTTTCAAGTCATTTTGATTTATCTCGCGGATGCTTCAGGAGGCATTGGTGCCGCTTTTGATGCACGCCATTCGGTACTTGAGAGCGTAAACCAACCCTGAGACGTATGTTATAGGCGACAAGGAGATGTTAGCCATTGCGCACACAAGCTGAAAGCATTGCAGCAGCAAATTCAGTGTTCGTACAGATCATAACAGCCTAAAACATTTCCTTGGACAGCGAGACTTGAACGAGAGGCAGCAGAAATGGGTCAGTAAACTGCAGTCATATGATTTCGACATTACTTTCATTAAGGGGAAGCAGAATATAGTAGCTGACGCCTTGTCTCGTAGACCCCAGTTGAATGCCTTAGCACAGATTACAGAGGATTGGAGGCATCGGATCATTGCAGAGTATGCTAAGAACCCATGGGCTTCTAGCATCATTGACAGGACAGAGCAGGACGACAGGTATACAGTTGTAGATGACTTGATCATTTACAAGGGACGGATTCTTTTGGTTCCTGACTCTGAGGTACGGACTACAGTTTTGAGAGCCTTTCACGACCTTCCTATGGCGGGCCATCCTGGTTATTACAAGACTTACAAAATGGTTCGGGAACGGTTTACTTGGAAAGGGCTGAAAACTGATGTTTTGCAGTATGTCCGTGAGTGTTCTGTGTGCCAACAGAACAAGCAGGAGCACACTTATCCTGCTGGGTTACTCCAGCCACTTCCAATACCTGACAGGAAGTGGGAGTGTTTATCTATGGACTTTATCACGGGTTTGCCGAAAGCCCAGGGTAAAGATTGTATCTATGTAGTGGTCGATCGGTTGACTAAGTACGCCCATTTTTTCCCGATTACGACTACTTTCACAGCATCGCAGACTGCAGAGTTGTTCTTCAGAGAGGTTTTCCGATTGCATGGATTGCCTCGGACGATAGTCAGCGATAGAGACAGCCGGTTCATGAGCAACTTTTGGCAGGAGTTGTTCAGACTTTGTGGGACCAAGCTGACACCGAGTACCAGCTACCATCCGCAGACCGATGGACAGACAGAGATTGTCAATAAGTGGGTGGAAGGGTATTTGCGCAATTATATAGCTGGTCAGCAGAGGGCTTGGGTGAGATGGATTTACTTGTGCGAGTATTGTTATAACTCGACTCACCATATGACGATACAGATGACCCCCTTTATGGCTTTGTACGGGTATGAGGCGCCCAATCTTCTGGATTTGATTTTGAGCGATAGCAGAGTGCCGAGTGCAGGTGATATGATGCAGAGTCAGTAGGACATCTTGAGGTCTCTTCGAGACAATATCCAGCAGGCACAGAATCAGCATAAGCAGTATGCTGATCAGAAGAGGGTTGAGCGCAGTTTTGAGGTGGGTGATATGGTGTACCTCATGTTGCAGCCGTATCGTCAGTCTACTCTGCGGAAGAGTGGGGCAGAGAAACTAAAACCTCGCTACTATGGTCCATTTCGTGTTGTCAGACGAGTGGGCGAGGTTGCTTATGAGTTGGATTTGCCAGCAGATAGCAAGGTCCATAATGTATTTCACGTTTCTCGCCTGAAGAAGGCATTGGGTCAACATGTTGTTCCCTCTCCAGTTTTGCCACCCCTTGATGATGAAGGGAAACTGATACTAGTACCTGAGGCCATCCTTGATATGAGAGAGAGACACCTTCGGAGGCGTGTGATCAGGGAATATCTGGTCAAGTGGAGAGATTTGCTACTGGGAGGATGCTACATGGGAGTCGAGAAGCATTTTACAAGATCCAGAGTTGAGATTGCTTGAGGACAAGAATTTCAGTGAGGGCGACCGCCATGTCCCCATCCTAGTCGTGAAGACAAACAGACTTAGGTTACCTATCATTTGATCCTCGTGAGGGTCGACAGGAGTGTTCAGTGGATCCTTTTTGGCGCTTGCTCGCTAAGTTGGTTAGCTCCAGCTATAAGAAGTCGCTTACCCTGCAGACCTTCTTCCGTGAGAGTCTTTTTTCGTGAGAACTTTCTATTTTAGAAAGTTAGGCTTCCATCGGTCGCTATTTCTCAGCAGTGGGACCTCGTGCAAAGGATTTAGCTCCTCGCATTCTAATCTCGTTCAAGAATGTTTTACTTTGACTCCGAGAAATAAGGTAATTACTGAGTTATTAAATATTTAATAATTTGACTTTATTATAAAGTCACTTTATTGAAATATTAAAATATTTAATTATTTGGCTAAGTTATAAAGTATTTAATTATACTTTATATTATATTATTAAAATGTGATTTAATGAGTATTTAATGCTCATTAAAAGGGACGCCAATAATTAAATAAATTCTCCTAAGTCCAACGTGAAAATTAAATCATTAATTTAAATGATTATTTTAATGGAGAATTAGGTCGAACTTTCCAAAGAAGAATATATTGTTCTTCCCAAGGCAAAATCGAACTATCAAGTTTATTATTCAATTTTGTCTTCTGAGCATCTGAGCTTTGGAGTCTGCAAACCCTAGGGTTTCTGGCAAACATCGTTTCTGGAGAACGTAACCTCTTCAGAGATCAGGCATACTGAGGCTGTGAGATACCAGCTGAAGATTGCACTTGGTGATTTCATCCAGAAGTCACAGATTGAGCTTAATCATTCAATCAGACAGAGATTCATTAGTATTCAGCAGAGATTATTCATCTAGCAGTCAAGGCGCACTTTTCAGAGGACATTCATTTGAGATTGGGCACAATTTCCAAAGGCCGTACATTATTCATTATTGCTGCAGACTGGCCGTACTGTACCTGCAGGCCGTACTTCATTCTCTCCAGAGGTTTTCCTTCTGGCATTCAGTTTCCAGCTTCCAGCTTGAGGCGTTGGTTTTGTATTGGACATTTACTGGAGATTCGGCATCGAATTCAGAGACTAGAGATTTGTACTTTCCTGGCCGTACTCAGCATTTATTGCTGCAGCCGCCACTAC